>MU915643.1:0-11807 GCA_036418165.1 Cooperia oncophora
GACCAGAGTTCTCCTCTCACCTGACCAACACGACTAAGTTCCTTGAACAGTTACGCAATGTGCGGTTAACATCCAATTGCGTAGTGGAGTCATTCGACGTCACTTCGCTTTATACTAATGTCCAAAACGAACAAGCTCTACAGGCCTTGTCTGAAATGTTGGACAGGCATGTTGGAAGCATGGAGACCTTTGGATTAGATAAAGCGCACATTATGACTCTGATCAAGGCATGCTAGGTGTACATCTTTAATGCGTAGGAGTCTATTTATGCTCAAACGGAATTTGTCTCGTTGATGGGTCAACACTTAGCACCAGTACTTGCAGTCTGCTTCATGAACAGAATAGAAGAGCTAGTACTGGAACGATTACCCTTAATGTACTGCAGGTACATCGATGACTGCTTTATCGTAACATCAACACAATCCGAAATGGATGAGTGTTATCGTTTGATGAACCAGCAGTCGCAGTACATTAAGCTCACGCGAGAGATTCCCCGCAATGGTTGGCTGCCTTACTTGAATACGCAGGTGAAAGTTTCCGATGGCATGCTCAGTGTGAAGTGGTACAGAAAAGCAAGCTCTAAAAACATCTTGATTCATGCCACTTCTGCACATCCTTCTGCCTTGAAACATGCAGTTGTCCGAAACATGTTCAGGACAGCTGCATACGTAAGCACAGGTGTGACAGAACGGCAAGAGTCTACACGATTGGCTGCTGATATAGCTGTTTCTAATGGCTATACTGTTCCACAAACTCACAGAAGGGTTCACTCTGAGCGCCCTAGGGTACCACGTGAGACTGGCCAAAACAAGATCCCCTTATGTATACCGTTCATATCTGATAATGTAAGTGCTGCTATTCGAAGATGTTTGGCTCGGACAGGGCTGGAGGATGATGTGGTCTTACAATTAGTGAATATCCCTATGACAGCATCAAAGGCGCCAGCTGTACGTACAGACTCTAACGACAGACCTGCAATATTCAGATCCCTTGTGTAATGATGTCCTAACGGTAAGCAGGAGATTGTGCAAAGTTGGTCGGCGATCTATCAAATCGAATGCCAGACATTGTAACTGTCGCCTCTGTGGCACTACATATCAAAGAGCATATTGCCGGTAAAAGGCGTGCTAACGAAACAACACTGTTGGAAAGCTGTTTGCTAATCGAAGAAGCAGCGCGAAGGGGGGGGAAAACGATTTGTGATGTGAAGTGCAGGATCCTAAGTAGGAGACTGAATCTCCACCAGAAAAGCGTAGAGCTGCTAATGAGGCATTCTGGATTTCCGCAAGGAATCCTAGGATGAATAACCGAAATGAGTGTTTAGCCATAACAAATGATCTCTTACCGTTTTCACCACATTGCGAGCTAATGATGTAAGCCGTGAGATGTGCAAGTCCTGATAGCTACTACACAAGGAAGCACGGTGTGTCTCACTTACATTACTAACATCTAGTGGAGCGGCGTTGATCCGCTCATGCCGCATTGGACTCGATGGAGTATGTTTCACTACGGAAGGTTTTGGTGTTTTTCTGGAAGTACCTTCGAACGCTGGGTTGACAAGGGTTTAGGCCTCTGATCTGGTCGAAAATAGATGGAATAAAGGTAGGATCTGGTCGAAACCTTAGGCCGTAAATAAAGTTCCACCTACAAACATCGTTGGCGCAGAAGTACATCAAAGTTACAACAATGCCGAGGTTATACGAGAGAGAAGTTCGAGACACTGTACACGATCACGAAACTCCGCCACAGCTCTCCGGACGAAAGCCGTCGAGAGATTCTGCCATGCGGAAGTGGTTCCGTGCCTCGGCTCTCAACGTCCTTCGATTTTAGTAGGCGAAAGGTATTCCAAAGCCCTTCGATTCCATGTGATGACACCCAATCCTGTAGCAGTACGAAATTTCCGAGATGGTACAGGCGACGACATGAGGGCAGGATCAGTCTCCGTCAGTTTGAGTCGAAGTAATGATCAGGCGTTCACCTCAGTCGCGGGGTTCATTGAGGAAAATATCGGTCTTCCCCAGTTTTATAGGAACTTCCGGGCCATAGCACCAACTCGCACCTTGACGACTGCGGTGAAGATGATATCCTGGACCATAGCGATGTCGGAGGGGCTCGTTGTTGGAGTTCTTCCAGATCAAGAGCGCTGGTGCCCGATCAGCTGTCACGGGTGACTGCATACAAGAAGTTTCGCAGATGTTTGGAGGTGACGTGAATTGCGTAGGCAGTTCGGCTGCGATTGGAGATGACTTTATATTTAGGTGTACATGAAGGTGAGGGATAGCCTGCTCCTGCTTATCGAGGGAAGTCTTGGGTATCTTCCGCGCTGGTACCCATATTCACGCCTTCTAGCTGGGCTGCGCAAACTTTACTAATGTGTGACGAAAGTCTCTTTTTTTAAATTAGGGCCACCCGCCCACCCTGTATGTTCGCTTCTGCTTCGTCTCCATCATCTACCGTCATTTCAACTGCTCACGCTCTACGATCTTTCGCATTGTGAAGCGTAAGTCACTCGAAAGAAACTTCGACCCGTTTGTGCTGTCTGTGTCACAACCACGTTCTGGATAAAATAGCATAGGAAAGGAATGAGGCGATATTAGGCGGAAGCATGCGAAAAACGGACGCTGTACTAACGTTTCTGCCTCCTCGTTAAGGAAGTTGCTTCACCAACTACAGAGTATCAAACAATTTCCACAATTTATCGTCTCCCACAGGCAGAAAGCCTGAGAGAAGGCAGTGATCGCGTCCTCCTGTTGTTGGGCACGATCATGAGAAAAAAAAGGAAAATTTTTTACTATCTCACGAATAAGGCTGTTTGATGGTGAAAAAAAAAAAAAAAAAAACAAGAAAAAAAAGAAAAAAAAAAAAAAAACAAAAATGAAAAGAAAAATGAGAAGAGAAGTTTAGGCATCATTGAAATTGTCCTAGCCCAAGAACTCAAGGAAATTCTCTCACTGAAACCTTGAGCACAGGGGTAACTCTGAGCCCTGGCCGAGAACATAACATTACTAATTGGCCGTGCGCGATGTTTGACGCCATTAGGCGTCAATTTGGCGCCACTCTTTTTCTCATCAAATCGACGAAAACTTGTACACAGGGATCAATTGACGTCCTTATCACGGATATCACCTTTGTTTCTGGCGCTGGCAATATTAAACCTTATCAAGACTGAGACTGGAAGAAGAAGGGGTCTCCTTCAACGCCACGCTCGCTTAGCGGGAAATGGGTCATTATCTCGGGGAAGGCGCGGCCGAGCCTGCGCTGTCACTTGTATTGGTGATCTAGGATGTTATGGCGCGGCTTGGCTTGTTCTGGGTCGAACGGATGTGATATTTTGTTAGTAGGACAAACTACTCTTGGAAACAAAGTTTCAGCCAAATCTGCCCATGCAGAAAAAGGCGGCGAAACCTGGCCTGATTTCGAATGACTGGGGACTGATGACAGGAATACTTCAATGGTATCGAAGTTTATTTCTTTTCGACACCGCAATATGCTACTACAACCGAAACTGATCAGAAGCCAGGTTACGTTTGGAAGTATTTCTAGTGCAATTTAGGCTAAAATCTGCTATATGAACGAGACCATTTTTATTGTAGAATAAAACAAGGAAACCTACAACTAGAATAAACAAACAACCTCGCTTTGGCTTCCTTGAACGAGTCATTTGCAGCTCTTTAAAAAGCGGGGCCCTCTAGGCTCTCTGTCGTTTGCCATCGCTTGTACGCATCTTTCTTCCGCTTTACAACTTGCTGGACTTCCTCGTTCCAGGATCACACCGCCCATGATTGTTGTGACGGGGTTCTCCATCAGTCGGCCTGTCAAGCTGGTCCTGACGCAGGTGCCGTCACAATTTTTGCAGTTTTTGCAAGACATGGTCTGTACCACAACGGGGATCCGACTCGTGGCTCAGAGTGCAGACATAAGACTGCACTCTCAACCACTTGATTATCCCTGCCTCTTGGAAGAGCGTCAAAGAAAAACTTAAGAAGTGCGGTTACGACCTGCAGAAATTTTACCGCTAACGAGCATTATGCAGAAGGGAAGATTGGAATGATGCCAGAAATCGCTTCAAGCGTTGACGGCTTCACACGCTCAAGGAAATCGTTTCCGCCTATGAAAAACTTTATTTCCCAAAGCTCGTCAACTACCAAGTTAAGGGGATCACTGGAGAAACAGGATTATCCGTCCTACGAAGAGAGGCTCCAGGGAAATCAAAACCGTCTCCGATCTATAATGATTTGGTTAGGAGTAATCACAACGGGAGAAGTACACTTGTTCTCATCAAAGCAGGTGTTAATTTCGGTGCATAAGCCTGAAAAAATATCAAGGGGAGTGAATGTTTTCAAATCATGATTGAAACCCACTTTGAAGGGGCCCACAGGGGCTTTGATGAACATTCTGTTCAGCCTACAAAGAGAGGGTGGCCCAGAAACCGATAGCCCACCAACTCGCTGACGTCATGAAACACGGCAAATCACCCCGTTCCCGAATCGCAGAACCGGGTGCGATTTCTTGTACATACCCCCTCATAAAGAAAAGTTGGCTCTTTCAAACACTCAGAAGTTGAAAATTCTCACAACAGCGATTTTGAAGCAATGAAGAAATTTGTGATCACTACCGGCGTGGCCGGAACTATTGCATTTATCAAACGTCTGAGCAACTGAATGTAGTCTGAAAACGATTATTTTGATAACCGGCACTATTTTTTGGACTGCTATGCTTGTATTAAAGGCAGTTGGCACGATAAATCCCTAAGACGAGTAGGATTAATACGCCTGGCAGGACGGAATTCCGCGACCCTGAGCAGGCGCTGCGTAGCGCCTTTTCCAAGGAAGGTACCCTTATAAGGCCCTATCAAGCTACAACATACCGACCCGAACGCCCACGCCCGCCCGCCCACAAATGGACGACCGTTCCTGACGCTCGTATTGATTCATTTGCTAAGCAAATTATGAAGCGAAGGGATTGGTATGAAGCGGCCGTGATGCTGCATGCATACGTGGCACCTGTCCCACCCGTATCGTTATTTGCACAAATGCCATACGGGTAACGGTTGTCCAAAATTTCTTTAGATCGTGATCTACGATCCTTTTCTTCGCAGGGTTTTCTGACCGTTTAAATCATCACCGTTTGTTTTTTCGTGCGTTTCCCTCTACTATCATTTTGGACACTTCAAATTAATCATGTGCCAACTGTCCTTACAAGTGATGCTATGTTAGAAAAATGAGAACTCGGTGGAGTGAATGTTGAGCTTCGGTAGAAGAAAGTCCGAATGTTGAGCTTTCCGGTGTAGAAGAAAGTCTCGAATCACGACTGCTCAAGCCGAGTTGCATGAAGCAGAAAAAGCTGAAAACATACTTATGTCTCAACCACAGTTCACTCTGGATAAGTGACTAGAGTAAGGTCCAACTATTTGTCTTTCAGCTTAATGTAGAACATTTCTTCAGTATTTCCTTCAGTATTTATTTCTTATATCCATCTTCTACCAGAACCTAGAGTTATATACTATTACAGAATCGTATGTGATCGACAAAAGCCAAACCGTAAATGGTCCCCTCACAATAAAGCCGACGGTCGAATTTCATTTAGCAACATGAGCTCATTTGCGTGTTTTTAACGACACTGCCAGCTGTCGGCTTACAGCGCTCGAGGTCACGGTTGCGAGCGATTCTCATTTATCGCACGGACGGACGAGGTTTTTCTGAGCTTCTTTGTTCAGCAACCTGAAACTAATTACAAGTGAAGTGAAAATCCTCTGCCAGGTGAATTTTAGGTGGCTAAACTAGCGCAAATGAAACATTACTATACTAGATCACTCCGCGAAGTTTCGACCAAGCATTTCATAGGCAAAAAGTATAGTATGTGCTTCTCATGAGTGACAAGAGACGAGTCAAGAAGAGAGATCCTTTGTGCTGCTAAAATGAGATCGAAAGCAGGTCTTTATGATTTGTTGCCGCTAGAGGAAGCGATCCCCAACCACCGGTTGAAAATTTGCTGATTCAAACGTAACCTCCAAACCTCGCGCGGCATCTGATTCTGTCGCCACTGACGTCTCAATAAGACCGACTTATGGTAGGCGCCACGGAGTCGAATCGCAGGATGTCCCTCGTGCACTTCCCTTTTGTGAACCAATTGGTAGGGGCTTAGGCGCCTGTTTGCCGACGGAGTGGGCATTTTGCTTTAATGCGTTTGGACTCCAGCAATTTCGGCTACCGAGACTCATTTCTTGAGCAATTGACTTAAGTCACCAAACGCCCATAAAAACACTGTCACAAGGGTAATATTTAACATCGTCGATATTACAATATGGATGTCACAGATCAGAACAGAGACATGATCTGTGCGACTATGGCGACCAATGGAATACAATCTACGATTACCTCTTGAGCTTCAGAACACTTAGCGAGCGAGATAATTACGTAGTGTCATTCCACCTAATTAGGCGCCAGCGACAAAGAGTTAAAAGAGCCGATATTCTCGCGAATCAGGGTTTGAAACTTACCCCTCAATAACAAGTTTCTTAAAGTAGAATTGGTGTACTATAAGGCAATTATAAAAATGACGCTCGAGTGCCGAACGAATTGCTGTAGTCACAAACGCATATAAGCGCCATTTTGCTTTCGATTTGGCTTCAATAAGTCATGATTTACAAGGCATCCACTCTAGGTGAACCTGATCACAAGCTCAACGTGCAAAGGTCTGATCACCACACACCGAGTCACGAGAGTCATGTAAAGAACTGCAAACAGTCGACATCGCGCGGTAAAGAGGGGATGGGATATTCCTCTAATGGGAGCTGCTTCGAAGCAGACGTCGAGGAAGTCGTTAAGGGCAATGAAAGCAAAATGAGAATGCCCCCTCCCTGCTCGCCAAAACAGCGCCGGAGGGCTTATTTCGCTCAGCGTCCCGTTTCACTTTGCTTCGCGACGCAGATATATTTTTTTCCATAAGGCAGTGGCATGTGACCCCTGAAAACAAAGTGATTGAGCTATGTCTCAATCACTTGTGTTTCAGACACGCCCAATCTGCTTAAGAAAAATAATTTGCTAGAAACGACGACATGCTGTTAAGTCGATAGCAAAGCGTCAAGAGATCTTTCACGGAGCATCCAGAAACCTGTCAAAAGGTGCTCAGAACTTCGTCGGGACCGGGACGCCTTGTAAAAAATCCTGGCGAGGGAAGTGTGCGAGGTGTTGTAAGCCTTATGAGTTTTTTCACGATAAAAAAATGGGCAAATGGCTAAACAATCGTCAGCTGGTAGTACCGACTCGAAAAAACCTTAGGTGAGAAAACTTGCTATTGTTACACTATTTCCGGAAGGCGTCATTTTGCTCCAGTGGGATATCTGCTACAGGTGATAGGTCCGCCGGGCGCTATTTGGCGACGGGGGGCATTTTGCACTTTAACGACTTCCCATCGACGTGTCGACCCATCTAGACAGCCTCTTCTCGAGTTGACAGGTTTTACCATGATGGCTTGACGAGCTTGCTCCAGCTTCACAAGAGTTCACAGGTTTCACCAGAGTGAGACTTGTAAACCAGAACTAGTGAAGCAACGAAAGTGCAAAATGCCCCCCCCCCCCTCGTCGGCAAAATGCGCCGATCTGCCGCTGTGAGCGGCGAAGTTAAAAAAGCTTCCATTCCTATCAACAAAAGGTTTCAAAAGGTAAATGAGGCCAAGCAGAAGCAAAGCAACCCTCCTATAATGTTATGACATTAATGGGACCCCTCTACGTACTGGGGTGGTATTTGTGGTCGTACTGGAGAAAATTTTCCGATTGTTGATTCGTTCCCCGTCCCGCAATTGCGGCACAGTCATGCAGACGCTGGGGTGTGTTAAGAGGCTAGGTTTGGCGCGGTGTCAGGTACTATTCCACCAATCGCTATTGCTTGCTCGCTTCAACTATTGGTGGAGAGCGGGATGGCACCCCACCAATCCAAACACCATGACAGGCTCCAGCCTCTTCGGTGAAACAAAGCAACCAGCGGATAGTCTTCTGACCTGAACGGGTTCTTGTTCGTGAGAGAGGATCGACGATGACGTACTTTGAGGTATTTTGAGCGCAATGCTCTGGTTACTTCGACGAAAAAAAATACAGGTTTCTCAGTAGCCAGTACCCATACCCGCCAAATTCCTCTGTGTGGGGCATTCTGGAGAAGAAACCCATGAGCCAAAAAGGCTACCACATTGGACATTCTTTGACGTGATCATATCAGTGCCGCCAATCCCGTCGTTTGGCGTTTGCACTCCAGCTAAGTGGTTCAGGAATAGAACAATTCGAACCTTCCGGATAAACGGTGTTTAGTTTTTCGTGTCTATACTTTTAGGCGCCCTGTACTTACATACAGTACTACATCGGAACTTCAGCGCAGTTCGGCTTGGTGGGGGCGCCGAGTGGCCTCCAGCTATGCTCGTTGTGAAACCTGTGGATTCCTGTGACCAGAGCGGACCATTCACACTATTCTGCAGCTTTTGCAGCTTCACAGGAGTTTACATGTCTCAGCAAAATGTGAGCTGTTATTTTCACGAACTAACAGAAGGACCTAGGTGAAAGTACAAAATGCCCCCTCTTAGCCGAATAGCGCCTCGAACTTCTTCACTGCATGAAGGTCGTGTGTTAGTAGAAGAGATCTGTCTGTAACGTATTCCCTATACTGTATGCACGTCAACAGTCCTAATCACAAAAAATTAGTTTTATAGAAAAATAAAAATACCCGACAATGCAATACATGTCATGACATTTGTTGTAAAGTTCCGCGTCCATACAGCGGTAATGCGAAAAATAATGAACAAACAAACATTTTCTTATACCCTATAATAGACACCGGTGTTGTTGCGAATTCCCCTCGGCACCTAGAATAGGACCCTTTTCGGAAGATTTCTATTCTGCTCATGCCTTTTCGGAAGCGCTTGAGGGAGCACTTGAGTTGCTTTTGTGAAACCATCAGAGCACCTCACGTTGGGGATTCCAAGCCGGAGGGGGGGGGTTGTATGTGGATTAGGAAAAAAATTTCGGATAGGTGGTTTTTCTTGTTCTACGACCGTGATAGATTTTTTCGCTGCAGACGGCGAGGCCTGCCAGGGGGTTGGGTTTGGCGCAACAAAGCCCATTTTCCCTGTACTGTTGTCGTCAACCATAGGTAGAGAGGGGGCTGGCACCGCGCCAAATCCCGTTCCCATGCTCCAGCGGCTGCACCGAAACGACTTATATTTAACCACATACTATCGCCACCCCTCCCCCACCCCGTGCCCGTGCTTCCGCGCTTGTCGGCAAGATTTTGGTGAAGTTTGATAGTAGTGCAGGTAGATCGTAACGGTGGGGGAAGTTTGGAGGGGTCGTTCGATGAAAATCCTCCCTGATGCCAAGAGCGCCCTGTCTACAGTTCAGGGTGATCGGCAAAATGGCCATCGTTGGGGGAATGACCACTTACCGGTCATATTCGCTGTTGCAGTAATTACACCAAGTGCATGACGAATATGGAGAACTGGGAGGTCTGGCGTACCAACTGATGCGCAACTTTTGTCAGTTACTCAAGAAAAAAAATCAAAAATAGTTTTTGCATTGCGCACTCAATCGGTAAAACCGACAGCCAGTCCCACATTAAACCAGTGAAAGAACGGATCGCATAAGCGTTAGTACACATAGAAATCTACACCATGACTGAGTCATGAAAGCATCAGAACAAGTAGCTGACATTGAAGTAACCAATAATTGAACGTTACTAGTTCAGCGAAATGAGCGACACTACTCAGAGTCGATCTAATTCGCCATTTTGATCGTTGGTTATCGGCGGCGCAGGCGTTATCATCTCCGTTCGGATGATCAACGGGCGAGATGTCGCACTGCAACCGGACGACATCCCTTCGGCGTCCACCGTTCCATTGCGTTTTTTGTTCCTGAAAGAGAGAATTATTAGATTGAAGCAGTATTGTCTAGAATAACTAACCCAAGCTTCTCAAAAGTCTTTATCAAAAAAAACGGCGAGTTATGGACCAAAGAATACCCCAGAAGGGCGCTATTCGGCTTGAAAGAGGCATTTCCCACTTTTGCTGCTTTGTTTCGTTAATTCTTATCAACCGGCCAGTCTCATTTTGGCCAGACCTGTGAACTCTTTGGAGGCTGTGATGTCGAGCAACTGTGCCAATTTTACAAGAATGTACAGGTCTTCACAGGGCAGCCTGTACAAGCTTTGCTAAGTACGAGCTGGTGCCCCCACCAAGTCAAACTGGCCCTTTACATGCTCGAGACGTCCGGAAATGGGAAAAGTTTGGCTGCCTACTCCATTTGTTAACATCTAAAATACATTTTTTGTGAGGGTTCATTCCAGAACTTCTACATTCCTGCAGGAAAAACATGACGACATAGTTGTCTCATGAGTAGTCATGTCTGAATCCTTTGTTCTGAACTTTTGAAAGGCGCTGCCCAGCATCCTTACAGCGTACTAATGGCGCCCTCGCCTGGAGAGCGTGAGGTGCGGGGTCGAGTCGAGCCTCGTTTTGAAGTCAGTCACATTTGGCCATGAATATACGTTCTTTTGTCTGGCTGACACTGACCACAGAGCCGATCTAGTCAGCTGCTCAGAGTCTCTTTGGCCTACCATCAGTCATCTCTTTTCCTTTTTTGGCTTTTTTTTTTATTGAATTAGACTTTGTTTATTGCTACACGGTTGCAGGTGAAGGTTACAAGATGCAGGACAGGCGACGCTACGCCCAGAGTCCTTGTTTGGAATCAGCCTTACCGGGCGCTTGAAATGTTCACTGATTTGCGTGTAGTCGAGTGCAGAGTTAATGTAGCTCACGTTCATCTAGATTACGGTAGTTGGTACGGCCAGAAGACGAGACGATTAACACCGTAAGCTCTTCTGTTGTGCGATTTGGTCAATGATTTGCTCTATAAAAGAGGTTTCGAGAGGCGGACAGGCCGATGTGGGGAGTCAGGTTCTATCTTCAAGACACGTACAGGTTTTTTACAGTTCACGTAGCCGGGGTGTAGAAAGCTTGGTTACTGCGGGAGGGGAGCGTCCAGAATTCGAGCCGTGCCAGAATATAAGAGGAATTATGAGAGAGATAAAAGAATTGATATTGCGTAGGCTGCTGAATTTCGAGTGATATTTGTAGATTTGGGGTATGCGCTCTTCACCGCCCCTCCCGCCTCGTCCTAATCTTTCTACAAATCGAATGTCCAGCGAAGGACCATAAGCTTAACGTTGAAGAAGTGTCCCTGATATCCAAACTTCGTTCGTGGTGAACGAAAAAGTAGCGAGAGTAGGATTGAAGAAAGGAGTCGTGGGAATTTGCCCTGAAGGAGCGCGCCTATCCCTACGTTGATTTCTTCGCGCAGATCAGCAATAACTCATTTCTTGGAAGTTTTGGCTTGAGAAAGGTTGAATGGTACATAAAGAAAATATTCCACGTAGATCACACCAGCTTGGCTCGCCTCAGCTAATGGTAAGGGGGTTGCCTACTTATGAATGGAAAGCGCGATCTGTCCCAAGAGTTCTTAAGCTCCTTCGTTACGTGTTACATGCCTTTGCTTTTCACCCAACAGGGAAGGTTTTCAGGAGCGTTTTTTCAGAGCGGCTTAGTTCATGTTGTATTGGAAAAGACCACAGAAATGAGGCTAAATTTCCCTACGCGCTTCTGGATATGCTGAAAAAGGGTGGACAGCAGTCTGATGGGACGCATCTCCATGGCGACATTTTTTTGCAATCCTACGATTTTTAGTTTCCAGTGTTCGTGCTTTTCTGAACCCTTCTTCTGAACAGAAACTAACCACACCAAAGCACCCTAGCCCTTCATTGGAAGAAGTC
>MU915644.1:0-10119 GCA_036418165.1 Cooperia oncophora
CGTTCATTGGGGGCACCGGTGGGGGCTCATTGTGTTCAGTCAGTTTCAGGAGCCCCCATATGGCACTTACAGCCAGACAGGTCGAAACAGCCAGACCTAAAGAAAAAGACTATAAACTCTCTGACGAACGTGGTTTATATCTGCTGGTAAAAACCACGGGTGCCCGCTACTGGCGGCTTAAATACCGGATAGCAGGAAAAGAGAAAAAACTGGCCCTCGGCGTCTATCCCGACGTCTCCCTTGCTGAAGCCAGAATCAAACGCGACGATGCCCGAAAAATTATCTCCGAAGGTGGTGACCCGGGCGAAAAGAAGCGAAAGGAAAAACTCTCTCAGAAAATCTCTGCCACCAATACGTTCCATGCCCTCGCTACGGAATGGCACCAGCATAAATCTTTGTCATGGTCTGAAAGTTACGCCAGAAGCGTACTGGAGGCTCTGGATAAAGATATTTTCCCGTATCTGGGCAAACGAAGCGTTACTGATATCCTCCCGCTGGAAATGCTGGAAATTCTGCGTCGCATAGAAAAACGTGGTTCGCTGGAAAAACTGCGTAAAGTCCGTCAATACTGTAATCAGATTTTTCGTTATGCTATCGCTACCGGACGAGCCACTGTCAACCCAGCATCTGAACTAACCAGCACTCTGGCGGCACCAAAAACAGAGCATTTCCCCCACCTGAGAGCAGATGAGCTTCCTGTTTTTCTCCGGAAGCTCGCTGAGTATCATGGTAGTCCTGTTACTCGTATGGCAACAAATCTGTTACTTCTGACAGGCCTCAGAACCATTGAATTGCGGACTGCTGAATGGTCAGAAGTTGATTTTGATAATGCCTTATGGACAATTCCTGAGAGCCGTATGAAAATGCGGCGTAAACATGTCGTACCACTATCACGACAGGCCACTGAAATTCTGTTGCAACTCAAAACTTTCTCCGGGCAATACCGGCTGGTTTTCCCGGGACGTTGTGATATCAACAAGCCAATGAGCGAAGCCAGTATCAATATGGTGCTCAAACGTATCGGTTACGATGGCAGAGCAACCGGTCATGGTTTTCGTCACACCATGAGTACCATTCTGCACGAACAGGGCTTTAATTCTGCTTGGATTGAAACGCAGTTAGCTCATGTAGGATAAAAACTCCATCAGGGGTACCTATAATCATGCCCTGTATCTGGATGGTCGCCGTGAAATGATGCAATGGTACGCTGATTACATTGATTCGCTTTCCAGCCACGAGAGTCAGTATTAAGGCACCTTGTCCTGATATTTTCTCTCAATTCACAAAATTCCTCCGGCCTCCAGGTCTGGAGGAATTTTGTTTTCATGTTTTACTTTTAGATATTTTTTGACAAAATATTTATATTGCATCTGTAAACAATCTCAGAACATCACATCGCCATGGACCGCTAACAATTTTGATGCCTGTAATTTCAATCATCATCCTGTCGTTATTTCAGCACCATCATCCCAAAAATCAACTAACATGTTGTCTTAGCTGACAATTCACAATACATTGGAATGCAGATAAAGATAAATTTTTATCCACATGAAGAACTACTGTCGATGATATTGTAAACAATATTCATCCCGGGCAAAAACAAGACTTGATACACAACATCACGACTTTTATGCTTTTCAGATTGTGCTCCATCCGTTTTACAGGCTCAGAAAATGAACGACAGATTACGCTTTGATGTGAACGATAATCAAGGCCGTTTCGTATTTCCGAATACCTAGTTTGGCCCATTACTGGAGGAGTTTGAAGAAGTGCATGATGCATACGGCACTGATAAAATCAGCGAGACGAGTTCTATCAACAAACTCAGGCACCTTGCCCAACGGGAGCCTGACTTTATTGATATACACGCTCATCTGGCATATGCATTTCTGGAGCAGTCAAGGTGGGTAATATTTTTATTTATTTCTGTGAAAAGCCTGCCAAAGATCCCATGTTCCTACATTAATGGCTGAGACAATACTAGGAAGCACATTAAGCAAAAATAAACAAAGCCGATAGCTTCCACGTTTATCGTTTAGAAGCGTGAGCTCTTCATTATTAAGCCGGACACTTACACAATGAAAATGAAGTTGCTTCTGTTAAAATTTCGTTTTGCTACCGCTTCTATAATAGGGACGTTTACTAAAGTTATTTTTCCTCATACGAAGCTCTATTAATTAAAATAAGTAAAAGCATATTTGTTTCGCTTTATTTATATGCTAGATCATGGATAATGTTAACATATATTTTTTAATTTTTATTCTTTCAACAGTAAAGCGAAAAAACAATGGAGAACTCGAAGAAGCAGCATAGCGTTTCGTAGAGTTAGCCCTTGCTAAGAGATGATTAGTTAGTATTGTTTGATGATTATTGCTAAGTCTTCCATAGTTGGTAAAATCACATTTGTGGTAAAATGCCGAAATGTTAATTTTTTAATAAATAGTATTAAATCAAGAGGTTATATGGAAATCAAAGATGTTTTCGGGGCGCAACCCAAAAGTGTTTGGGAGTATCTCTGTGAGAATGGTCAAGGATTGTATGTGCCAGCATATCAAAGGCAATATTCTTGGGATAAACCTAAAATAACACGTTTAATTGAGGATATTTGTCATGGGTTCACAACGCTCATAAGCCGAGATGATGCAATAACTTTTTTAGGCACTATAATCGCAATTCACGATACAAATTTAGTTACGGTTGATCCTATAGTTAAGGGCGATGTTCCTTCTAGGGTGATGACTATAATAGATGGTCAACAAAGATTGACTACATTGCTATTAGTGAATACTGTATTACATGAAGAGATAAAAATTAGGTTAGTTAAAAAGATAAATAAGAAAAGCGAAGCTGATGCCGACATTTGGTTAGTCGAAGAATGCATGAAGGTGATCGGTCGATTAGCAAAAACATTCGAAGAAGACAAAGATTATGGCGATGAAAATTTTCGATATTATCCGAGAATGATTAGAGCATATGACGACTCGTGGTCTCGTAAAAAGGATAAAGCGAGTTATAAATCTGCTATAGGTCATTATTTACATACATACGGCAAATATGGTCGTGAGGAAATCAAGAAGAACTTTAAATATGATCCTCCTGAAAGTGAACAAGAGAATAGCAGTAAATATAAGCCACTATCTGAAGGCCGGAAAACAGTATATGCTCTGGTCAAAAATATATGCAAATCCAATGATTCCACAGGAAAGAGCTCTGTGAAATCAGATCAACTAGAATTAGAACTTCCAGAAATATCAAGCATTCTGGAAAATGAGAAGTTTCAAAACCTTCTCCTGAAATCGGAGTTTCCAGAATATGTGAAAGATAAATTAATAAAGAATGATGATCAATCATTTGAAGAATTGATTCGGTTAATTTTATTTGCTAACTTTGTTCTTGACCGTGTTGCGATAACTATAGTTACTGCTAAAAATGAAGATTATGCATTCGATATGTTTGAATCTTTAAACACGACAGGGGAACCATTAACTGCTTTTGAAACTTTCAAACCTAAGATTATAAATGCCGAAAAACTTAGTGGGTATGAACGTTCGAAATCACATCAATATGTAGAAGCAATTGAAAATTATCTCGAAAGTACCGGCAAATCAAATGATAAACAGGAGGCAACAAGTCGGTTGATTGTTTCTTTCGCATTAGCGGAGAAAGGAGAGAAGCTTTCAAAAAGACTTAGTGAGCAAAGACGTTTTCTCAAGGATAGCTTTGAAAAACTTCCTGAATTAAAACAACAACAAGAATTTGTTAGACACTTATCGCATGCTGCCCTATTCATAAGATATTCTTGGCCTGATGATAAGTCATTAACCTCATCGATTTATTCTGCTGAAGAAGCCCAGACTGATGAAGTTATTTTATGTATTGATTTGCTTAGGAAATTTAATCACACAATTACCCTTGGTCCTTTAATTCGTTTCTACTCTGAAATCAGAAGAGTTTCACCTGAATTTAGAACTATTGCAATTAATAACTTTATTGATGCAGTTAAAGCCATTACTGCATTTTCTGTTCTCTGGAGATCTTCGCGTCGTACTACAGAGAATATTGATTCGCATTATCGTAGATTAATGATGTATGGATATGAAGATGTTGGTTTAAAACCCCTTGCAAGGGATATGAATGAATTTGGTTCTGAAATTACTTTAAATGTAATTGGGCTTAAAAGGGCATTTTTATCAATACTTGCAAAAGAAGGGAATGTGGGAAGCAAGGATGAGTGGGTTAAGGCTATTTCAAAAATACCTGCATATTCAAATCAGAAAGAAATTACACGTTTTATTCTATTGGCTGCTGCTCATGATAGCGTAGAGGATAAAAATATTCCTGGCCTTACTGTAGCTGGTAGAGAGGGAACTTTACCTATGCTTGATATTAAAAATTGGAAAGGTGAACAATTACAAACGATTGAACACATCGCTCCTCAAGAAAAATCCCACGAAGGTTGGTTAGAGGATATTTATGAGGAGCAAGAACTTATTGATCGATTAGGCAATTTAACATTATTACCAAGTCGTGAAAACTCCTCTCTTAAAAATGGTAGCTGGGCTAAGAAAAAATTATTTTACAAGATTCTGTCTGCAATGACACCAGACCAGTTAGAGCCATTACAGGAGCAAGGTAAGATACAAGGAATAAATTTAGCACAATCTACAAGTGAGCTATTGTCAAAGTCTAGGTATTTACCGCTTGTTAAAGCTGTAGCTTTAGTTGAAGGTGATTGGACAAAAGAACTTATAGAGAAACGTAGCGTCAGAATCGCCGAGTTAGCATGGGACCGTATCCATGCTTGGTTGAATGTTGAATAAGTTTCTTCGGGTAATACAAAATAGTGCACCCAAATGGGTGCACTTAAATTATTTATGACATATATTACACGAACCATTCCCCTCGTCATCACCATATATATCATCAATATCTTCGATTTCAATTGGGCGTAATGGATTTAGCGTTTTCTTTGCAGAAGCTCTCGCTTTTCTCTCATCATAATCTTTGAATATTTGTATTATTCTCTCTGGTTTTTCAAGTTCAGAAAGAGATTCTCCTTGTGTCCATGTAAATGGTGAACCGTGGTCCATGGCATTTTTTTCGTAAGCTTTTGCTTCTTCAAATGCATCTGGGTGGTGTTCTTTTAACCGTGCCCATTCAATTTTTTGCTGGAAAAAACAGAATGTGCAACCAGAGCGACTTCGCCATTTATAATATTCAGGCCAACCTACGCCTGAAGCTTCTAATATCTCACCCACAGCAGCTTTATCTATACCATTTTCACGAAAAGGTAGGGCGATTTTTAGATTTTTGTGCTTAGAAGCATACCCTTCACGATATTCTTCGTCCGCTCTTATAGCAACGTAGCTGGTAACGGTGTCGCCGGATGCAAGCATAGGTCTGACCCATAGTTCAAATGGCCTTAACTTTAATTGACGAGTACACCATCTAGTTTGTGGCGAAGGAAGAAAATGATTGTATTCTTTTAGCCAGAAATCAAAATCTCGGTCTGGATTTAAATACTTAATTTTTTTACCAAGAAATCCTTCAAGTTTACCTAAAAATTCATAAACCTCAGGTAATTCCTTTCCTGTGTCAGTGAAAAAATACTCAATATCGAGTTCAGGATAGTGTTGACGCATGTATATCGCTAAGGCTGCGCTATCTTTGCCACCAGAGATACCTAAAACATGTCGTTCTGCCATAATTAATCATCCTTATCATTTACAATTGCAATACTAACTTTTGCAAGAGCTGCCAGTAAAATATTTTTGCTATAATCTTTATCGTGTATTTCACTGAGAATTTTTTGTGAAATATATTCTACGACTTTTGTATCGGATGATTTTATATCATATTCAGCTTGTACTGTTCCAGTTTCTCGATCATCAAAAATCTAAGCAAAAGCCTCTCTTGTAGGTTTTCTATTCTTAATCGAAGACAATACTTCAATTCTTTTGAATTTTTTAGCCCAAGATGCTATTTCTATTAATGCAATATCAATGTCATTGTCGGACCATAATCTCGGCGGCTTATTCGCTGCCAAGCTTAAAATGCTTTCAATACTTTCGTTTGTTTCATTTAAATCTTTTAGTCGAGTTGAAAAAGCATCAAACCGGAAATCGCCTGAAATTCCCGAAACAATGTTTGATCTGTTCTTGATCTCAGCATAATCATTATTATTAGCATCCAATGCTATTAGCATTTTTCCGCGTATATTTTCTAAAAGGTTGTTGTAAGAATTAACTAATTCTTTAATTGAAGATTCGATCTTTGCTGAAAGATCACTATCATTCTCTGACGTGAATGTAAATGGTAAATCGACAAATAACAGTTTGTGAGGATCTGATGCTCTGAGCAATAGATCTCTCATTTTCTTGCTATCTTCAGATAATGTTGAAGTCCGCTTAGACCATTCAGGCAAAGCATAAACCATACCAACGAGTGCTCTTGCAATCTCCAGTGGTTCTTGTCCTGAAGAAGGAATATTCAACTGTGTTAAAGTTCTACTAATTTGAGAAAGTAGATTGTTTTTATTTTCATCAATGAGGATCTTCTTCAAATGGAAACGAGAAGAGTCCTGAAGAAGTTCGTCTATTTCACTGTCTGTTATCTTTGATATAAAGTAATTATCTTTATATAAAGCCATTTTATCTTTGTTGGCTAAAATATATACCAAAAAGAGAACTGGTTGGATTCCATTCTTTACACCAAAGGGGGGCTTTCCCCACAGTGAAAACATTTGTTGTACTGATACAAGCTTGTTTTCATCTGTGAACAGTTTATCTGTGAATTTAAATAGAGGTGTCAAGACTGCAACATCATCGTTATAATTTGGAATAGTTAATCTAAATTCCCCATTTGTAGATTTATGGATTTTGGGAATAACTAATAATGTCTCATGCAAGCCTCTTTCAGCTGGCCAACCGGACAATCCTAAGTTTTCCTGATTTTCAGCATACAGCATTTTGTAGAGCAAATCTTTACGGGCCTTAACAGCATTAGGTGAAAGACTGTTGCGATTTATTAGTTCGCTTTTTAAGCATGGAGTATCATAAAATATTTTATCTGCAAATGTAGATGCAATAGATGAATAATTTTCTATATTAACCCATGAACCATTAATTAACCATTCTGAATAGCGTAATGCCTCTCTTAATGATTCCTCGATAATATTTTTCAGAACCGTTATTCTTGAATATATTTCTCTCCTGGCAACGGAATCACTTATTATTTCATGATTACTGTCAAGAATTTTATATAAAGCCATAAGCTCATATCCATTCTCGACAATTTTATCTGCCTTAACAGGTACACCGGGAATAATGTTTTCAGGTATATCACCTCTACTTTTCTTAATTTCTCTTTTAAGTTGAGAATGAGTCATTCCTTTTTCCGGGAAAATAACAAATAGTTCTCCAAATTTATCAGAGGTAATAGGGGATAAATTTTTTAGCTTCCCTTTGAATACATCTAATGAACAAAGAGATATATCCATCCAGCGTAATGAGCCTGTTTGGTAATAATGTTTTTTTGCCACAACAGGGCGAATGCCTGCAGCTTTAGACAACAGTTCGTAATCAAGGGAGAATATATTGTTTAATTCATTTTTGATCTCCTCGTCTATATCAAAATCACTACCTTCAAATACAGCCCAGGATTCAAGATGTTTCCTGTAAACGATGACACTTGATTTCTTTAATTCATTCAATAATGTCTCTAAATCATTAGAGATATTACTTTGATAAATACTTTTAATTACTTCATTAGAGGCAGGTAGACCAGTACTATTTCTAAAGAAATCCAATATTGCAATATTTTTTATCAAGCTAACCTTTAGCTTGTCGGAACCAGCTTCTACGCGTTCAACTGCTTCTACAGACTGAGCCCATCGATGACCATCTGGTGAAGATAGTATTGCCGGTTCAAGATTTGTACGCAAAAAATTCCAATAATGCTCTGGAGTGTATGTTTGATCTTCACTATCTTTTGTTGATTTCAGGAAATCATAGAACGCATGAGGTTCTGGGGAGCAGAGGAAACCAAAAATGCTCCTTTCATTTTGACCAAAATGTCTTCTTGATGCAGGTCCTAAGATAGTCGCCATCGTTGGATGTAATGGCCAACATTTAATTAAAGACTCTACTAACTGTGCACTAATTGAAGGTCTTCTCTTTCTAACCTCATCAGCTACTATTTGAGCAACATTTACATTAACATCATTTTTTAAATCTTCGCTAATTGAAATCGCTTTAGATAATAGTTCAATTGTTTCATCACTTGATGAAATTAATGGTATATCTGCATAGCGCCCTTGCACCTTAGCCCATTCGTTTTGTATCTCATTACCTAATTTTGATGAATATTGTCTAAATGCTTGATGCAAAATTCCAATAACAATTAACTTGCCGTTACTTCTTGAAGCAGCTTCAGCAAGGTCCTGATAGAAATGTATATCGTTTTCTTCTTGAGCCGAATACTCAAGAAATTTTCCCATTTCATCGATAACTATAATCAAACCATCATATGATGGAGAATTACTAAGAACTTTTAGTCGTTCAATAAGATCAGCGCCTGTTGGTTTAATTTCTTTCTTCTTGTTAGATTTTGTTTTTTTATCCAGCGAGTTATTTATTTCTTGTACGACATTTGCTCTTTTACCAGTTATTGGTAAAATATTCCAACCATTGGTGATAGGAAAAGCATTTTTAAATAATGGAAAAATACTTTTATCTATACGAGTATAAGCTTTATTCCTTATTTCTTCGTTAGGATGCAACATAGAAAGAAGAGTGATTGCAAGAGATGATTTCCCGCTACCATATGGGCCTGTTAAGGTAAAAGCTCTTTGTTCAGAGTTGATGATTTGTGTGCAAAGATTATTAAAAACATTCTGTGCCGATTTATTACAAATATATCCATCTAATGAATCCAAGCGTCCCAAGTCTGTATCAATTCGGACAGAGCGTTGATATTGTTGAGTAATTTTAACTTTGTCCATTAACATTATAAATCACCATACGCCATAATAATTTGTTCAGTTTTTAAGTTAGCCAATTCTTTTTCAGATGTATTTGATATTACAACTTGTCTAATTCCTGAAGAGTCAGACCATTTTAAGAAACCATTTGTTTTTTCTTCAAGGGCTGCAAGTCGGTCCGCGACAGAGTCTTCATCAAGTTTAAATACTCTTCCAGGGGATGACGGACCATATGCTATAGTTTCAAAAGATAACGTATTAGCTTCAGAATATAAGGACTCCCAAAATTCTATGAGTGAAAAAATAAAAATATGATCGCTGAGTGTGTATTTCTGTCCTCTCTTGAAGGAAAACATACCTCGACTTTCCTCTTGAATTAAACCTAATTCTGATAATAGTGGTTCTGCGTTTTCTTCTATATTGTTATCTGATTTTGGGCAGTATGATCTAATGCAGGCCTCAACATCCCTCTTTAATGTTGCTTCTGAGATTTTTAGATTTCTTTCTGCTGCATAATCTTTAAGACGCTCTACGATATTATCGCGTGAAAATGAAGATGATGTTATATTGTTAAAGATATAGCACCAAGTTGTTGAGCGATGCTTACTGTTAGACGCCGGTAAACCGGCTAAACGCCAGTGCACAAGCCAAGCTGTGCTTGGATTTTCACAAAAAGGATCTAATCCTTTATCCCGAAGGATTAGGTCCCATTCTTTTGGAATAATGAAAACGCCTTTGTTGGTATTAGACTCCTCAAGTAGCCCGCATGCGAGCGACCAATGTTTGATGGAAGACACCATGTTTTTGCCTACACCAAACACACCGATAGCCTCATCCTGAGTAAAGGTAGCTTTGTCAAGAGTGTTATCAATGTTTTTTTGATCATAAGACTTTTTCAGCCACATCTGCTTTAGTGGGAAAGTCTCATGACCGGAGAAGTGGGGTGTATAGCTTGGTTGTTCGAGTAGATTTTCCATTGTCTTTCTTCTACTGGATAAGTTTACCAGTAAGAATAGCATGTCACTGGATGGTTTATCCAGTAGCAAGTATCTCTTTACTGTTTGAATATACAGTTATTGAGGTTTCATTTGCAATGCGTCAGTAGTAAATGCGTATTCCGCTCTATTCGATCACGGTTT
>MU915645.1:6215-17593 GCA_036418165.1 Cooperia oncophora
CTGTGGATAATGACGAACATTGAAAGCGATACTCGAGGGGCGGAGTGCACGGAAGGTGGTGACCATCGTGATTTCCTTCACTTCATCGTGCCGGAAAGAGGAGGGCACTAATACGAACTGCACTAAGGTCGCAAGTCTCCGCCCATCTTCTTATCGTAGTACATCTGCAGTTAGAAGCGACTAACAACTAACAAAGCCGAGATCAAAGCGAACTTCCATTGCAAGCAGCATGTTTATCAATAGTAGAATTGTTTTGTAAACGTAATTGCTCACTTTTCCATAATTATTATGTTTTGCTCCTGGTAACTACGGTGTCACAAATTTGACGCACAATCAGAAGAATGCGAAAATTAAATTTCCTGAACAGTCATGATTCCACGGGCTGTTTAAGGTTTGCCAATTCAAAGCGATGGGTTGGCCTAAAATAAGATACATTTGTAGAGAGCAAAAGAGAATGTAAATAATGATGGGTAAATGTAGGGAGATAGAATTTTGCTTATTTGCCTGTTCTCCTCGATCCCAGGGTCCCATGAATTTTGGTCTATGCTTCACCCCCCTTCCCGTCAGATTGCCACACTTTGCCTACAGCCTGAAACAGTGCCGAAAAAAAAACTCGGAACGAGTTTCAAAAAACCGCTTTTAGCTCTTGAACGTTCTTTAATCCTTGTGTAGAGTGTTCGGCTTCCAATGGACCAGGAAGAACTATTGAACTGTCATATTATTATCTGAAAGCTATTGTTATCATGTCAGTCACACGGAGGAACTCACATGAAAACTGATCAAACCATCCAAGAGTCAATACCCTGCCGATAAAGTGATTAAGTAGAAGTCTGTACTCTACATAGAGCACCCGTGGAAAGTTACCAGAAATGATTTTAAAGTCATATTTCGCGCTTGCACGTCGTGGGTAGAGGATTTCTAGTGTGAATTGTTGATGCCAATCAACATGCCAAAGAAGAAAACAAAAGTAACTGCACTAATTGAGGCCCTCGGATTTTCAGCAGAGCTCCGTTTCCGTAAAGGAAGAGTAAACTTTTTCACGTCTGAGGAAGTGAGAACCCACTTGTGTGGGTGAGAGCTCAGAGGGGAGAAGGGATGGTGGAACTGAAAGGCGAACGAAACGGTGGACATGCCCAACTCAGATATGATTGCGGTCCTGCGCAGATCTGAAAGCGATTTGTTCCTAGATGACGAAGATGTCGGCGGGAGGCATTGCAAGTGCTAGTGACAGCCAAACTGCTCTCCTCGCTCACTGTCTAGCCACAGAAGTGGTACATTCCATATTACATGGAAGAAAAGGGCATGGCTGCGTACTCAGTTTGAAATAGTGGGAGCTGCGCTTCTGGTGCAATAAAGCCTTCTGGGAATGACTGTAATTATGTCTCTGTGCTCTACGAGACTGGATGAGTTGTCTGATATGGAAGTGCCCCACGAGGAATGCATCGCAAGCCATGTTCAAAAGAAGTTTGTAGCAGCGCTCTGCTCATCTCCCAGAGGAGTGCAGAACCTCAAGAAAACGGAACACTGCGGACAGACTACCTTGAACAAGGGAGAGATTCTTCGCGAGAACCGCGGATCATGTCTTCAAGAATAATGGGATCGAATATCTTGGGACAATCCAAGGGGCTCCGGTGGAGTCAATACCGTGAAAATCGAAAGCTGCCGTCTATCCGAGCGGCTACTCAAAGGCACGGTCCGGCATGAACTAAAGCTAACTGTAAGAACTGTCCAAATGTAGAAGGTGGTCGGTGCGCGATCACGGAAGATACTAAATCAGAAACGTAAAATTAGGTAGCAAAGCGCAAGAAGCTCAACCAGGCCCGCGGACGCTCAATGGGCATATGCCAGCCTGCGTTGCCCATATTGTCGTGATAGCGCCAATGTGCTCTCTCTCGTCCGTCACTTTCTTGCCACTTTCCGCGTTTTTAGTGTATCATCGCCTTTTGAACATCGCAGTTAATTTTGACCATGTCACGCCCTAGTGCAATGAGGAGAGCCTTATTCACGGCGGTCTCCATGCTTTTTCTTCACGAGTAAGTCAACATACCCACTGCACTTCTGTCTTTGAAATTCTTTTAACCCACATTTCACGCTGAAATGCTCAGGAAACGAGGACGAAAATATCTCGGACTAAGGGGTATGTGACAAGAGGATCGTAATTCACCGCGCTGCTGGGCGTCGCGTGCGACGTCTCGTCTGCAAAGGACGATGGTTCCAGGTAGTAGATGGCGACAACATGCAATAGACCGAAAACGTAATGACTGTCTACGATGACGGGGTCTACATGAAGTCCGGTGCTCCATTCGACAGGTTAAAACGAGTTATGAAAACGCCGCGCCCATCGCCGCGCGTGGCGGTGCGGCGAATTACGATCCTCTTTACCGTCTCCCGTAGGTGCCAGTCATGAAGCATTAGCCGAAGTAACTCCTCAATAGAATAAGAAGCGAAAAAAACATGGGAATAAACTGGGACAGGAAAACATCTTGCCAGTTGAGGCCGACACCGTTGCGACGACTTTGACGGATCGTGCGACAGGCCCGAGTCAGCAAGATTCAACTGTAGCGTAGCGGTGCGGCGGCAAATTTACGATCCTCGTTTTGCCGTCTGCCCGCTATCTGAGAGGGTTATTTAAATATCTAAAATCATATAGCCACATGTGACAACAGGAAAAGCGCGAGACAAATGCGATCCCCTCGCCCCTTCTCCCTCTTACGATCTGATTTTTCCCCAACTGCCTGCCTTTTTTGCACAAAATTTTCCAAAAACTTTCCCTACTTTTATCCAAAAATTTTTGCTGTCGACGCGGTGGGGGGGGCGATATAGTAACGTGAAATAGAAATATCACAAAAGCAACGACGCATCCTACAACGCCAAAACGTAAATACGACCCCCTCCCAAAAATGATCAAATACGACCCCCCCTCCCTTTACAACGTCCATGAAGCGAGAAAAATCAACTATCAAAATAAACTTCCAGGCCCAAATAGACTCCACTGATTGGGAAGTCCTAACATAACCGTTTGTGTCCTGACAACGCATACTATACATTATTTTCCAGTCCAGAAACTTGACGCGGCACAAAGATCAAGGAGCATGGTAGAGCAGTGCGCTATGAAAGTCAACGCGTAAAGAAAGTAACCCGCACTTGGGCTTCAGTGGGGCGCGAAATGGCGAACAAATAGGTAGAATCAATTAAAGGACTGGAATAACAGGCTCGACCGAGAACACAAACTGTCCTCGCATACAAAAATGGCGAACAGCCATCTTCGCTCACCAGTTTGAACTCAAATGCTGCCAGCGGCTCATTCATGAAATCTGCTTATCAGCACACTCTGGCCATTACCCTTAAGGCTGCCCAAATCTGGCGCTCCTGACTGGACTTGTTTTCGGTATCCTGGCGGGCGCGAAGAGTGCCGCTGAAACTCTTTATACCCTGGCACTAGTTCCTGACCTCCTTAACATCCCAAATATCACATCCTGAAGGCACGGAGAGCTCCCCTTTGCCGGCTGGCGCCACAGGGCGCCGGGCGCCAAAACCTCAGAATCACGATCGTTGCAAAACTTGTTCTCAGGTCCGCGGTAGGTCTGCCTCTCAAACACAAGATTCATTTCCAAGGTTTCAGGTCGAGCATTCGCTCGACCTGAAAACCGTCCTGCGCCCGCCGCCTACAGGTGCTGGCGCCAAAATACCCCAGATCACCGGCGCCTATGCTGCGAGCGCCAGGAGGTTTCGGGCTAAGCGAATGTCATATTCGTATTCAGGAGGTCAAAATACCCCAGGAGACAACATTTGAGCCAAATCTGTCCACGGAGAAAAAAGTCGGTCAGAAACTGGCTCAATTTCAGGATGGTTGGGGCAGTGAAGGGTAAATAGTGCCGAGGCAGTAATAGACAAATTGGCACTCTGGCTGTAGCCGTCGAGATAAATAGGAATAGTACTGAACACTTTGAAGGTTATCGCATTTTTTTGTAAAAAAACCGCTCATTTCTCCTTCATTTTTCTACTGCAACGTTGTCCAAAGAGGTCACTTAGTGCCCTGATCACAAAAATAACAGTCGTTCTCGGTGCTGGGGTAACCTTGTGCAACTAGGCGTCACCCCTTTCGTACCGAAATATGGGTAAGTTTACTGGTTGCGATTAGTATCACAGACCATCATTTTTGACGACGCTCCATTCGACAAATTTTTGTCTAAAAAGATTTAAGAGTTAAACGAAAAATAACCAAAAAACCTTACAAAGGTGCAAGGTAATAAAAACAGGCAATACTTGCAGGGGAACATCGAACCTCATTGCACAATAAGGGAACACTTTCTTCTACAAAGTAAGACCAGAGTAATCAATTTTGGTAGGTTGTATGGGACAGACTGGGCAGAAATATTTTTGCGCGTTTTTGTGACAAGTATGTCACATGAAAATTGGCACATGACTGGCTTATCGATACATGAAATGGCTCCAGCAGCATCAAAAAATGACCTTTATGACAACATTTCATTTTATTGGAGCTGCACTGAGTCACAGAATGAAAAGCAGAGGCGATAACTGGGAAGCCTGTCGACAAATGGGAAGAATTGGGGCTTTTTATGGATATCCAATTGAAAACAAACTTCGCAGATACCCGATATATGGAATTCCTTCCCTGCGCCAGGTAGTCTGACCACCATCTCCATATCCGCCCACCCTATCCTCAGTCTGCTGCACTTGTGTCGTTACCGTGATCCCGCAGCGAAACAGGCACTCAGCGGTGTAGAACAACTAGAAGTGAGTTAGTGCAGACAAGTAACGCTTTTGGTCTGGGGTCAGGCGTGTGGCTGGCCACGCAGGCGTCGTTAGGAACGCGGTGACAGGGTATTTCGTCACCCTGTTTGCTTGCTCTGCTGGAGAGGCGTGGATCTGCATTCTACGGATCACTCACTTCAGGCAATGGGACAGGAGTTCACTGAGCTAGGTCTACAACTCTGCGTAAAGAATAGGCGCGTTTCCATAACGAACTGGATTGTAAAGGAACCGTCTCCAGCGCTCACTGGACCGTGCCAGGACGAATGCAGTCACGTAAAGGATAGACCATTCACCATTTGCAGTGGTCCCAAGAATAGCGGCGACGAGTGCCTGCCGATTCATTCCGCATGCGAGTTGAATAGCAGTGGTCGCGAAGTATGAACGTGGTCCGGAGGTGCTATTTTATGGAATGAATGGTCAAGAGATCGGCATTGAGCAGAAAACGTCTCATTCACGATGGAAATTTCCTTTTATATGCATATGCGACAAAGTCGGACATCACAGGTGCAGTGCTGATGTCAGCAGAAGTACAAGAGCTTATGCTAATTGATGCTGAGCACGTTTCCATGCTAACGTAAAAAGTATTGACATGCTCGTGATATTTGATGTCTGCTCAATACAATGGAAATATACAAAGAAAAAAGGATTTGGAATGCCAAGTCACAGCTCACGAGACTTCCCTTGTACTTATTATAGAAAATTCGCGATTCTCGGATTCTAACAGTTCAAAAAAAGCAGGACGAGCGGCCGGCCCAGTTTCGTCTATTTTACACGTACTTGACTGAACAGCATTGGAAGAACGAGAGACTTATTTTTAAAACTCACGATTCCTTAGTACGACAATTAATGCAGATGAGGTTACCTGAATGTTAGCCACTCCGCTTCGCTTGACTTCTAACTAGCGCCAATTGTATTCGGTTGACAGTACAGGCGTACTTCACTAGACTTCACTTGTACTTACGGCGCTGATCGCAAGTCTACGCGGTGCGAAATTCCGATAGTGCGAGGGTCGAAACGAAATATAGTCGCAGACGTACGTGTTGGAGCGGCGGAGGATATGCTGAATACGAAGTGTCGCTGTGACAAGTGCCACGCCGTGCATTGCGGGGGATTTAAAGGAGAGGAAGAGCATTCTAACGATTGATTGGAGAGGGGTATACCTTATTCGATATCCGCGGAACACCTTGGCCTAATGTTTGAAAACTCCAAATATTTCAGCAATCTGAAAGTTGTTAGTTCAGTAGCGACTTCATCAGAACCCAGACAGTACACTACTGTTTAGGGCCTTCTGGGTGATCGGTGGTCTGGAACTTGTTACCCAGCTGAACAACTACGTTAATTTAGAGCTTTGTGATTGCAATGGTTCGCCCACGTGCCGCGCTGGATTGTATGATGAGGAGCCGTTGTGACTCATACACCGGTTATGCGGCTCCTGCAGCTTCGACCGGATCGGAACCACCCGCCTGGTCGAATCGTTCGCTGCCGGCAGGTCACTACTGTGTTCTGCCTCCCTCGTTGGGGGAGCTATACAATAAAGAATTTTGGGGTTACTAGCAGTTTTACATGTTAAGGACTGTGGGAAGGGTGAGGACAGGAATCCTAGGGTTTTATGTGCTATCTTCGGACTGCTGAAAATGTGGATGTGGAGCGCGGTTCAGAAGGTGAAAAGCTTAGCAATACCGGAACCCTTATCAGTCCAACAATGCCGTAGCACACCATTTTTCAAAGTTTCGATATTCTCCACGTTGAAACCTATACTTGACATCGTCACAATCATTCGGGGCAGTGTCAAGACGGCCGAAATGGGTCCACGCGCCACGTCTTCACCACTTGTGGTTTTCTCCCTGAATCGGTCACCTTGCTATGGTCACTGGTGGCGAAAGGCAGCAACAGGCGGGCTCATTCCGCCCCTCCCGACCCGACTAAAGTGATGGCGACAATATTCAACTACACTCGCTTACAAGCTCCCGTAAACCGGAAAGGATGAGGTCGTGACCATTGAACTACTAGCTTTGACTATCATGAATAGTAATTGTAGTTTTCTAGGCTCAACAACTGGAAAAATTTTCTTGCTGCCCGAAAAATCTTTCTCATAGGCAAACATGACCTCACTCTCCCCAGCGACGAAGCACAGTACTCCCCCCTATCGGGTGGATCCCTCCCAACGATGCTGCACATTGGCTAACTCCTAGATATTGGTGACTAGGTAACATGACCCGTTTTTTGATCGCGATCGTTTCAACAATGCCTGGTGTGCTGAACTGAGCCGCTCGTGCTTTTGTTGCAAACCTTTCGAAGGAAGTGTTTCGGTTTTGTACTGATCATGTTAAGTTCAAGCACCGAACTGAGCGCATTACATAATCCCAACTGTCTGGTTAGCTTTCAGCCGGCCAGACAGCACATGTCGCTGCTCGAAAACCGTTCCAGTTCACAGGTTTTTCCCAAGAGTAGACATTCTCGTGACTGATGGTCATCAGTTTCTTTTTCCGTGTCTGCATGTTAACGAGTTTAAACGAAACCGCTCGCTAAAATACTTAAAACGAAGTGAAAGAAATAGTGAAAGGAAGAGAATTAGAGAGAGGCGGGACAAAATATAACTGAATGAGAAATGAGAGGAAGAGAGCGATAGAATGTGAAAGCGATTTGCACTTCAAAGATACCGCGACAGAAAGTATAAAATACGATTTATTAAGACATCATCATCAATGGATAGGGCGCCAACCACCTGAGGGAGAGCGTTGGGCAGCAAAGGGGAGCAAAAGGAATACGGGAGGTGATGGGAAAGATGAGTAAAGCAGGGGATGACAGGGAACGAGAGTTGGCCTGATGAAAAGCAGAGAGACAGGGGATGGAGATATGGAAACTGAAAAGACCGGCAGGAATTCACACCGAAAAGTGATGGAGAGGTTACATCCTCTATACCAGAAAACGGGCTAAGAAGAGTCTTAGCTTTGAACCGATTTGTAGGCGCCCATCCTTGTTCATCCAGTCTGGCCTACAGTCTATGAGATTATGCCCTTTTCGCGGCTATACAGGAAGTAACGAAGGAGCTTCGGTCCTCATAAATGGAAGTTCTGACGCACCCCTGCCACGAGTTCAGTTTCTACACAGCGTTGTTGGTTTTTTTACTATTAGATAGTATGAGCACTGGATATCGCGAAGAAACGACAAGTGAATTAAAAGCGGCAGAATATCCCTTTGTTGGCAGAAAACGAGCAGTCCGGAAAACACGTCCAGAGAGGCTACCAGGCTATTAATTGGCGTGTTCGCCATGATCTCTTCCGTTTATTTCTTTCCTGGAGGATCATTTAGCGACTACAGGTTTGCAATTGAACACCGCTATCCACAACGCGCAATCGCGAGGCTTACGCGCACTATTCCAAAATGAGCAGTCGTGAGGCTTACTTTCTGAGTAAATCAATGAGAGTACAGAAGAACGGCGCAGAATGGCTGATGATATCCAGCCTAAGAAGAATCGGTGTACCAGTTTTCTCATTCGGTGGGATTGCAGCAAGTGGAAGAAAGTTAAAGAAAAATCAAGACAGAAAGAAAGCTAAAGAGTAATGATAGAAAACGGAAAGAAAACAAGACAGGTAGTTAGACTTAATGCCCCAAAGCATTAGGTCCCACATCCTGTCTGACCTGTGAAAATCAACTTCCTTCAAGCAAATTTCGACAGCGCAACAACTCGTACCGACCAGGAAGACGAATGAGGATGAATGATGAATGAATTGATTGATGATTGACTGAAACCCATAATTTCTTGGTCTATGGCTGTTAGCCACCCAACGGGATATTTGGCCCTGACATTGGACAAGCAAGGCATCTGAGAAAAAGACGAAACGAACCATCCTGTTTGGAGCCTTTTTCAAAGCGTTTGCTTTTTTTCAACCACAAAGCCTATGGAAGGCTATGACATATGGCTGATAAGGAAGCAGATCACGTGAAAGGGATAATCCTCCGTCTAGTCATTGTCATTTGTCTACATTGGGTATAGCAGCAGACCCATAAATAACCATACTAAAAACAGCGATGCCTTTCCTTTGAATAGCAAGTCGCGTCATGATAAAGAGAAACATTTCCTATAGGGCACTCATCCCACCGTTAAAGGCAGTTGGCACGATATTTTGTTAATTGGCCTAAAATGCTAGCAGGGCGCCATATAGTGGGAAAATGGCGAAAAAACGAAGTGAAACGGTCAAAAACCTGCGAAGAAAAACCTTCGTCCTTAATGACAATTTCGGACGAGTTTTCCGTAGACATCTTGCCAATAACCGCTACGGTGGGTACGGCTGCATGTACGTTCCCATATATCCATGCAGCACCGCAGCCACTTCCCAATCTCTTCGCTTCATATTTTACTTTGCAAATAAAGCAATACGAGCGTCAGGTACGGTCGTCCATTTGTGGGCGGGCGGGCGTGGTGGGCGCTCGGGTCGTAATGTTGTAGCTCGATATGGCCCTTCTAAGGGTGCCTCCCTCAGAAAAGGCGCTACGCAGCACCTGCTTAGGGTCGCGGAATCCTGTCCTGCCAGGCGGTATCAGTCCTACTCTTCTTAGAGATTTATCGTGCCAACTGCCTTCAAAGGGTTATATGATGTGTATGATTTGTGCCCTTTTAGTGCTTTTTATTGCACATTCTTCCCCAGCACATGTCATTATTCACCTGGAAAAATCTCCGGGAAGCAGAGAGGCGAATTTTCAACTCCTAAATACAATTTTCAATGTTTACTTTTTAGTTTTCATTTTTTCAGTTTCAATGCGATGATTCCAATGTGCGCAGTAATATTACGAAGCCTTTCAGACAAGGCTTACATCAGTTTACCCTACATTGTAAACTTGAGCGCTAGCCAAGAAATCTTACGCCACACAGGAAGACTATGTAGATGGTGCGGCCAAGATATACTCGTAATCCATAAGATCGGGTAGGCGTGGCTGCGTACTTAATTTTAAAGTGGCGGCGGTCCAGGATATCGTGGGATATTTTCATTTTGGAACAGTCGTAATCATGTCCTCATCTACCACAGAACGCGATGGCAGTTGTTTCGAATTGAAGTATCCCACGAGTGACCCGTCCTAGGCCATGCTCGATAGCCACGCCTACCCCGTCTCAGGGATAAGGAGTGTAACTTTCCTCACATGCTCTTCTTTGTGCAACAAATGCCTCTCCACTTCCTCCACCGTCGCAAGAAGGTGGATACATTCGCATTCGTCTCCTATCATTCGGTCGAGCCTGATGCACCTGTGTTAAGTGTTGGCTATAGGGAAAACGTCATTCTGTCATGTCATAGCGAAATGTCATTTTCCGGGTAGCTCAAAAGAAGCCACAGAAAAAGTCGGTACTTGGTATGAAGGAACTTTGGTCCTTGTGGAGTATCATATCCTCAGCTGCATTAGTATTGGGTTCCAATCCTCTTAACGTTGTTGTTCGCCTTAAAGACCCCAAGGCTCAGTTCGGCGATGGGGGAGGGGGTATTTTGCACTTTCGTTGCTTCTTCCGGTTTACAAGTCTCACTCTGGTGAAACCTGTGAACTCTTGTGAAGCTGGAGCAAGCTCGTCAAGCCATCATGGTAAAACCTGTCAACTCGAGAAGAGGCTGTCTAGATGGGTCGACACGTCGATGGGAAGTAGCAAAAGTGCAGAATGCCCCTCCGTTGCCGATTGCTCCGATTAAAACACTAGGAAGTATTTGTTGGCAGAAAAAAAACCGCTATCACGCGACGAACACCAAGAATCGTCTGATCGCCAAAGTGTTAAGGTTTTGTCACACCTTGAAGACCACTGTTCAATAATCAAGCATCAGAATTTCCCAGAGTTTTCTTTCTAACAACACTTTGTTCGTGATGTCAGAGTACTACTTGTTCGAAAAAATAATAACAAATATTGTAAATAACAAAGTTATTTGATTAGATGTAATAATATTCTTGATCGCTGAATGAGCTTTGTATCTGTGCACTAGCATGAAAAAAGTACTAAAATAATACTTACAGTACTTATAGGCCGACCTCTGAGCCAAATTATAATACACTATTATGAAACAATGCATTTCTACATTATTACGTAGCAACATCAACCGGAACGAAACGGGGAAGAAAAGGGTGGTCAGCTATGTAGGAGGAGCTACCGAAACACGGCGGTATTTCGGTAGCTCCTCCTACATAGCTCCTCCATTTCTTTTCGTCGACTTTTAAAGACAAGGCCATGAAATACATGGTGATGGTGTAGGACGCGGCTGTCAGTACCCAAGTGATTCGGAGCCAAGGTGCTGTGATGACTCGCCCAGAAAAGAGGTAGCTGATACGCGCGCGATGTCGCGCCTGAGCGACGCATGGCTGCCAGTGCCAGTGTCAGCGACAACGTTTTTTTTGCAATTTTCTCTTCTTTAGATTGTTCTTCTTGGTTGGTTCTTCTTGCCTCCTCCTTAACCGTCTCCGCAGAACTGCTTTCCTATACCGGCCACTTGCGCCCAGCCGCTTTCACCCGACCTTGGCTCAAGTACTGCTCTGCTTTTGATTATACACTAGATGCATAGCTGTGAAGCACTCTCGGTTCTTTAAATCAGAGACTAATAACCAGTCATTAAACCCAATGTTTCCGTGGT
>MU915646.1:3481-16416 GCA_036418165.1 Cooperia oncophora
CCTTATCTCCCTTCTATCTCTCTCGGTATGTAACTATGGCTGCCGTGGCGCGGCAAACAACTTTTCCCAGGCATGCCTTTCTTTGTTTTCCCCTACTACCGTACCCCGCAGCTTTCTTCCCATAACATAGCGATGGACGTTCCTTCAACATGGCTGGTAACACTTCTATGCCACAACATCCATCCCCAACGCATTCTCTTACCAAAACATTTCTCCCCTCCTCCTCATCATTGCATACCACCCCCGCGCCGCTTACATTTTCCATTCCGCCCACGCTCTTGGGGGCCCATATAACAGTCAGTTGTCAGCGGGTGGATGCATTCATATCTTGTTCGTCGTCATGCCCGTCGTAGCATGGCCAAGTGGCATCGTCGCCTACTGTTGGGGCTTCTGCCCAACCGTCTGACACACCCTAAGGTCCGCACAACGCCGGTAACGCCTTTCCTGGCGGCCATTTCGACTTGTTCGACGACTACTCAGACGATACTCCTCTCTCGGCCGGGACGCCAAGCTGATTCGCGACGCTACAACATCGGCGTTAACACAAGTCTGGAATGATTCCTGCGCCTCTACCGCGCTGCTGACCCGTCGGATCAATGAAAACAAACGCGTTCCCAAGGAAAGACTTCAGCGCATCGCTCCCGTTCCAATAGCGATGCGCCGATTCCTCCCGCCCACCCAGGGAAGACGGGCAATCTTGCACTACGGGTTCACTTCTCTCCGGGCGACGATCTCTCAGGTGGATTGACGACCGCGAACATACCTTTGTTAACTACTCGCGCGATCGGATTTCCGCACGACTACGGATGTGCCAACTGTTCGCCGTTGCCAGCGCCGCTCTGGCTGCACACAGTGTTTGGTCGGACGACAAGGCCACCCATGACGTTACTGCCTTCGTGCCTAGCTTGAGCGCGCTCCCCGTCCGTCTGTTGACGACCCTTACCACTATGAACACTGAAAGCGGGTGGGCGCGCTCTCGCATCGCCTACACATGGGTCGTTAACTCCTACGTTCTCCTGCGCACGAGGGTCGCGGAGGTCGTCTTCCACGCCGGGCATCAATCCATCGAGGTCGAGCTTCATTCGGAGACTTACCGTCACCGCAGCCTCGTTAACGCCATTCGTCGTCACGGCAGGGTCGACTCCGAAAGAAACGAAGCGGAGGTCCGGCTATGCGTGCGCCTTGGACGCGCGCCAACGGGAACCGATCCAGTGTTCACTCTTCTGGCAAACGACAAGGTGTTCGAGACCATCAGTGACCCGACTTTACCCACGCGCGCCAACGACATCCTCGAGGCAGTGTATGCCAGTCGTCTCCGTTCTCGCATGCGCCCCGCTACTCCGCATGTCGACCCCATTACCATCTCTCTTGGGTCTCGACTCCTACGTCTTCGCGATGACCAGGCGTACGCTGTGCACCTCGGCATGGCAAGCCATCCCATCTTGGCCATACAGGCTGCCTTCGGCGCCGGCAAAACAGTTGTCGGAGCCCTCATCGCAGCCCGATTAGCAACCGCCGGTCAGCTCGTCGTCGTCACCGCCACCACCAATGTGGCGATTGCTCAGTTCGCCGAGACCCTCCTGAGTCTGGACGAGTTTCGCCATCTTAAGATCTTGCGTTTCGTCGCCGACTCGGCGCTCAGAGAGGGGGCACCGACCACTCCGGTCGACCTTCATCACGTGTTGCGGGGCCTTGTGGCCAATTTTTCTGACAAGCTCGATGCAAGGGAGACCGACCTTCTTAGCCAATACACCCGGGGTCGTGCCTTGGTCGAACAGCTCCTCTTCAATCCGGAATCTACACTTTATCTCTCCGATGAAGAGCGCGAGCGGTATCGCATAGCCGAATGTGAAAATTCGGAGGCTACGGAGGATGCGACTGAGGTCATGATGCGCGTGCGATTCCCGCACGTCATCTGTATCACGACTGCCTCTCTCCTGAACTCGACACGGCCCGGAGGACTCTTTCCAAACGTCATCTCGGCATGCTGTACTATCATCGGCGACGAAGCGTCGCAAATCCCGGAGCCAGCGTTTGTGGCGCTGCTGTCCCGATTCCCGAACGCCCGGCATATTTACATCGGCGACGTTAATCAACTCGCCCCGCACATCCGCTGTTCAAGATCGTCTCCAGCGGCTCGTTTAGGAGCGAAGGGAGTCATGGAAGTGCTCACGAGCAAACAGGACGTGCCTCTTGCGCCCCTCCTTACGACCTTCCGGGCGCATCCCGCCCTCCTCGATCTTCCTAACCGGCTCGTCTATAACGGCACGTTGGTCAGCGGCATCGACGCCAGGCAGCGTCAACTCCTGACACGTCGCGTGACGTTGCCCAACCCTCACATCCCCTTCCTCTTCGTGAACGTCCACGGGGTTTCCCGCGTTTCCCCCTCCATGTCTCATTCCAACGAAATGGAGGCTTGCTGCTGCGAAGAGCTAATTACGGCACTCCTCGCTAAGGGCATTCTGGGTTCGTCGATAGCGGTCATCACCTTCTACAAGGACCAACAGCGCCGCCTGGAGCAATTCTCCCGTCGCCTCCGCGTACAACTCCACACTGTGGATTCTGTACAGGGCCGCGAAATGGATATCGTCATCATCCTGTCCACTCGCACCACCATCGACGAGGAAACTGGCGAGTTCCTCGACGATATCCGCCGGCTTAACGTCGCTCTCACACGCAGCAAGCACGGCCAGTTCATTCTCGGCCATGCCCAGGCACTGGCCCGCCTACCCAACTGGAACCACATCCTCCGTTGGTCTCGCGAGAATGGAGTGCTCATCGACGCGTCGTCTCTCCCGGACGTCTTCGCGTAAGGCTCCCCTCCCTTCTTTTCCGTAAGTATTTTTTTCGTTCTATTTTCATTTTTATTTTCATTGGGACTTTCGATTCATGGGGCTATTTCCAATTATTCTTCGTTTACTATTTTTTGGTGGTTCGATTTGGGGCTTTTCTTTTTTCTCTCTTCACGAGCTTCCCCCCCCCGGGGCACTTACAACGTCCGAGGACGGACGTTTTTGGGTGAATTGGGGAGGTGTAAGCCTCTGGGTTGTCTAGTAGATGGGAACTTAATGGTAAGCTGCTCCCTTTGCTTTCGCGCACACGCAGATATCTTTCTGATTTTAGCTGCACCTTCCGCTGCTCTTGTCTCACTGACGTATTATATGACTTCGTTGTTCGGTCGGTTTCCGCTTATTTTCTCTTTGCGCATGACAAGTCCGCTTCGGCTTTCTGACTTTTCTTGCACATGTGTGTGCATGTGCATATGTGTGCGAAGGTGGAATGCGAAAAAGTGGTAGTCAAAAGTAAGTATACCCTACTACGCTGCGGACGAAGCGGGTGACAGTGCTAATGTGCCACGGCACCAAACCCACCGATTGTAGTTGTAACAGGTATGCGACAACCAGTAGCAGAAGACGTGATACGAACGACATGATAGTCTTGTCACTTGCTCGCTTCAACAACTGGTGGAGAACGAGTTTGGCACCGCGCCAAACGCAGCCGCACTGACACGCCCAACCGTCCGCAGCGAACTACACTATATTTGACGGATGTAAGAGTGCCTTAGCGGAAATGTGTGAGTTGGGCCTTGTTCTTGCCTTAACGCTCTTTGTTCTTAATCATCACAATGATGGGGCTTATTTGTTCACTTTTAGTATTACTGTACGAGAGATTGGAACACTCTGCCGTTAATTCGCCTTTTCACCTTAATTTGTATTTCCGATACTGTTTTCATGTCCGCTAGCATTTGAACTAAGATGAGTAATGTGTTCAGAGCTAGAAATATTTCTACAGTGGTTTTAACGCAATTTTTCTTGCCTCTCGATTCGATTGTTCAACTAATTTTTACTCATTTAGAAAAAATACGATGAGGCTACATGTGGAGAAAAAGAGCGAAGGAGAGAAAGAGGTCGCCGGTCAGCAGACAAGGCACCCAGGCAGCAGAAGGAATACTCGATCCTTGCCCATGATCCCATATATAAAGGTGCTGTGACGCTGGGTCGTCTATTTAACCACAGTCGAAGTATGACACCCTCGCAACGGTGCAGCCTACCCGCTCGTTCTTGACCGACCAGGGCAACAAAAGGAGTTCATAGCTCTGTTTAAGGCCAATCGAAACATAAAAGTAAGCGGTGTTTTCTTTTCCCTCCATACCATAATACGTCGTACCCTTGGTAAATCATTATTTTCGTATTCGTTCAGAAAGTGACACACTGCGGGATTACGACAATATTCATGGAAGAATGACAGCAAAGCGCATGGATTGTTTGTGTCTACAGTGCAGCGAAGATCTGGGTAAGTGGATGATACCATACCATTTATTGACCTTCCACGATTCGTGCATTACAGTGTCATTAAAGAAGCTTGCCATGGACATCGATAACACTCCGAGACGTACCAGGTGACGACAGCTCATACTCGCAACGGCCGTTTGGCTAGACAAAGAGGGAGAAGTTTTGGGCAAGCGGGTGTGATATTCGTGTTCAGGAGGTCGAAGTACCACTGTAACAAATTTCCATCCAAATCTGCCCCTCTAGAAAAAAATCGATAAAAATTGGCCTGATTTCGGCAGACTGGGGTAGGAATAGTTCGATAGTGCTAAACACTACAACAATACAACCTAGAAAACTACTAGAAAACAAAAAAGAAACCTAAAATACCAAACAAACGACAAAAAACTCACCAGAAGTACTAGGAAGAATTATGGGTTAGCTTTTGAATATTAATTGTTCGCGGTCGCGCTGTATTAGCGCGCCGGCGAGCGCGCTAATACAAGCGTATTGGAGCGCGCTATTTTACGACCTGGAGCCAATTTCAAGCCAAACACTCGAAAAGTACCCCTCTTTTGAACATCCTTTCAAAGTAAAGCTCTCGGAGAGAAAAGTGGGAATGAGTGGAGCTAGGTTGGCTCTTGTTACCTGAGTTTGAGCGATTTCAAAAACATTTCTTTTCTAGAAATTTTCCCGTTGTGACCCTTGCGTGATCATGGGGGCCAACCACAAGTCGCTACGCTTTGTACATCCATGGCAGCTTCATAACTTTCATAACCATTCGTAAAAAGCAAAACAGTGCCGGGACACGAAGCTTCTTACTTTCCAGTAAAACTTTTACTTTATCCCTAGGCCTGCTATTTGAAAAAAATCCCCCTTTGTGATCACAGGGTGATCACTCCCCACGACACGGAAACGTCCGACGCCGTGAAACCTCCGGTTGGTTTAAAGATTTGTGCATGCTTCTAAAACGCATGTTTTTGCCAAGGATATCAGGAAATAGTTCATTGGGCGCCAATTGGCATCACCTCTGCAATGCGCCATGCATAGCGCTTTCACGCAGAGCTATTGGGAAGGTGCAACTTCTAGAAAGGGCTTCCTCCGTGCAAGTAGATGTGCTTCTGCGATAGAAAGGTCCGGAAGTGTATTTTCATCTGTTTAGTTCATGGCGGATATTCATTGGCGCGGAGGTGGTGTAGTGACAAGTGGCGCGCTTACCACTCGCGCGATGCCGGGTTCAAATCCCGGGTCGACTCCGCCTAGGCCAACCAAGCCTTCTACCCCCCCCCCCTCCGGGGACGGTAAATTGGTACCAGATTCGTCTGGGAGGATAAAACACTGACTTGTACCTGGCCACCGCAAGTCATTGTATAGGCCACATCGCATTCAATAAGCCACTACGATTCTGAATGGAAGTAGAATGCGTGCCGCATCCCACAAAGGGGTTGATCAACGGCGGAGACTTTATCCTTTATCTTTTTTTATTAATTCATGACGTCGTTGTGGGAGGCCATCGTATTTCCTGTCATCGCCCGTTCCCCACTTCTGCGCTGGCAGGTTGCTTCTGTCTTGTGTGGTCTCTTCAGAGGTTCTTCACATGGATAAGTCTTTCATCATTGAAGCTGAACGACATCTGGGTATCGCTGCACCCTCACTTCAGAAAGGTCCCCGCGCTTACGACCCCCTCCCCCTCCCTCGAGGTCAAATACGACCCCCTGTTGTGATGATCACAACGATGGCGTGCCCTAGAGAGGGGGATAGAACAAGGATGAATCGCAAGAAAGACTAATCAATGGGAATCGGAGAGGAGACTGGGCTCACTGAGCCTTGCTCGCCCTTTTATAGTGCGCTTTGGCGCGCGATCACGCCGCGATCATTCGAATGATCTGCCGAGGAGCGATCAAAGAAATCACGAATTCGCGATAGGACCGGCGCTATGAATTTTGTGACAGGCAGACAGACACAGACGCACACATACACGGACATAGCCGATTATTAGTAGGATAGAGTGTCACCTTTCAGTGAGTAGTAAACCTAGGAACTAGCCGATTATGTATAGTAGGATATAAACCTAGGAACTAGCCGATTATATATAGTAGGATAGAGTGTCACCTCTCAGTGAATAGTAAACCTAGGAACTACCTTCGAATCATTTGAACCAGCTCTGAGCTTCTGTAAGCGGTTTCGCGACTCGACCATTCTCTTCAAACAAATTCTTCCGCTTATGCATGCTTTATTGAACAAAAATGGGACCGGATAAACAATTAAAAAACAGTAGAGAGCGAATCTCTGAGAAAACTAAGCACACCTTCTCGCAGTGGGAAAAATTCTCTATTGAACTGCTTGGGCTTGGTGCTCAAGCATCTTCACTAAATGTCAAAAAAACCTCAGTAGCAAAACAATATTTTATCTTGTACGCCAGTTTTTGAATTAGAAAAGGTACCGTTGCTCATGGGCCAAACAGTGTCATTGATACCAGAGAGTATTGGAGATATAAAGAACGCCCACTGAACTGCGCAAGTCGTCCATGATTACCATTAAAAAGCAATGTAGTTCGTTTCTGTGACATTTAAGTGTCCGGTTTCAAGTTACGTAGGTTTCGAATAATCTCTGATGAAAAGACCTCTAGATTTGTCGGTTTATATTCTGAGTCACGACATCTCTCTATCATGGCACACAAAAGTCACTGCAATGATAGCACGAGTATTTAAATTCCACTTTCCTGAAGTTTGTGCCGTTCTAGATGAAAATCAACTCAATCCTACTATATATAATCCGCTAAGTTTGTCTGTTGGTGTGTGTGTGTGTGTGTTGTATGTGTGTTTGACCGGAAATTCATAACTTCCTTCAAAACAGCGATAGAGCGCTCAAACTGATAAGTGATGTAGGGGTCGGGCAGGAACATTATTGGTGGGTGGCAGGAAGTGATAACAGCTGATAAGATACCATAAGGAGCCTTAGAAGGAGTGGGTTACCTAATTCATAACACCGGCCAGAGCAACGACCGGACGTTGGATCCAAGTAGTAAGATAGGGGCAGGATGGGAACATTATTGGTGGGTGGCAGGAAGTGATAACAGCTGATAAGATACCATAAGGAGCCTTAGAAAGAGTGGGTTACCTAATTCATAACACCGGCCAGAGCAACGACCGGACGTTGGATCCAAGTAGTAAGATAGGGGCAGGATGGGAACATTATTGGTGGGTGGCAGGAAGTGATAACAGCTGATAAGATACCATAAGGAGCCTTAGAAGGAGTGGGTTACCTAATTCATAACACCGGCCAGAGCAACGACCGGACGTTGGATCCAAGTAGTAAGATAAGGGGCAGGATGGGAACATTATTGGTGGGTGGCAGGAAGTGATAACAGCTGATAGGACACCATAGCGCTTCACAACACGAATCCTGAGAACACTGGAGAACTATCCTCCAGCAAGTGATTCAGACGTTTTTAAGGGACATGGTTTGAGATTTTAGTGACGAGAGATATGTTGTGATACTGTGGGCTTATAACAGTCAGATCTGCTACTCTGCTTACGACTGAGCTTGACCACTGGGTCAATGAGCAAACGCTCGCAAAGCCAAGCAACATCTATTCTTCAGCAATATAGTCGAAATTGATTCGACCGCTAAACTTTGAGGCTTCACCCAAAAATAAAAGCCTAAACATGTTTGTCAGTGAGCAATGATAAGAGCCACTAGCAGACAGATACCTGAAAGCTGCTCAACGGAAGCGCTGGGAAATGATAGCTTTCATCAATTCGATTCTGTTACTACCGAAATTCTTTCGACCGCTAAGTTCTCATACTCGAGTGGTGGGTGTTTTTAGAAATTTGATAAACAACAGACATTGGCAAATGTTCATTGAAAAGCTGAAATATGATGCAACGGGCCGTTTTTCGAAACATGGAATTAAGCCAAGTGTTAGTGGCCAGCACAGAGAATCCTGACAGTAGTCAGCACCACAGCTGGACGCGCAGTAGTGCGCGTCAGCCAAACTTGTTATACCATAATACAATTCATCCTCTTTTGATAAGAAGAACTTAAATGCCAAACGAACATTTTCGGACAGCGGGCGAGCGGTCGCGTCGCGGTCATTGCATGGGTCGCGTTGAATCTGGCGCGAGGGAGGAGATTTCACATGAAAATTGGAAGTTGAAACATGCAGTGTTTGATATATTGGAAGGTGAATGAGTAGTTCCACATATGTTCCTTTCTCCGTTCGCAGACCGTTCATGGAGTCACTTAGACATGAGCTACAATCATAGACACACTCACGTAGCTATTCAATAAGAAGCGTACACGGATTCTAAAGCCCCTGTCGTACGGAACCTTATGTCGGGTTTTTTTCTGAGTTTTTAGAATCCTTCATGAGCAAAGATAGAAATTTCGAAGACATAAATCTAGTGCGACAGGGTTAATGGGTACTTCATAAGGGTGAAGTGCTAGCAAAGGAGGTGCGCGGTAGTTCACTTTAGGACTGAAGGCAAAGATGACGACGAAAATATCTTTATCTTCCATGTGATAACAAGAATCCTAGAAACACCAATGCTAGAGCAACTGAGTGGGTGCAATAGGATAACTGTTCCACATAGGTGCATTTGAAGTATGTACAAGTTCCAGAAAATATGTTTTGTGTTGTAGCACAGACATTCGTGATGTGGCGCCCTAAACAAGTTCGGGTGTGATCGCAATTTTCTTTTGGATTCGAGGATAAACTGAGCGTTACGGTTAACAACGTGGATAAAGAAGTGTCTGTGGAGGAACTTCTGAGATTCCAGAAAACTAGAAGGAAGTCCTGTAAAATCCCCTCGATTTGAAGTATGTTTCAGGGTTTCATAGCTCTTGATTGTATCATTTCCTACAAATCAAATGATGTTCTCGCTCCTACGAATGTCTCGTGTATCGTGAACCTAATCGCGAGGATAACGCTTCCCAGTGCAATGACCGCGACGCGACCGCTCGCTCGCTGTTCAAAAATGTTCGTTTGGCATTTAGGTTCTTCTCTTTTGATAGGGCGTCATTGTTTTGTACAGCTGTACTGCGTGCGATTGCATGCGCTAAGGGGCTACCGTACGCTTGGAATTTCATTTTACGCTCATGTGGACGTAACATTATAGGGGATATCAGCGGAAGGTGTACAGTGGCGTCCGTTCTCTCGCTTTTTCTCTATGGCTTGCAATCAGCTTTTATCATTTGTTATAACTCCATGTTGTCCACTAATAACGTTTCCATCTCACCCATACCAATTATCTTTTTGCACTCTCCACGGCTTAATCAAAGGAAGTATGGATTCCGGCTCGAATACGCACCCATATGCAAGAACAGCCAGACTTAGCGGATTGTATATTTATTTGGTAACGTCGCTACCAGGCGAGGCGATGACATGAGGGATGGAATGAGCCTGCATCCGGCTGTCTTTTCTATCTATGCAGATCGGTTTTTAATCGACTCAGGAAGAAACGTGTTGGGAAAGCGGTGGGTGGCCTTTTTCCTTCAAATGAAATTGCCCCGCCTGATTGCGACGTTATCAAGCAGTGGGATAGGGTGCCCTTAAAAACTAGTTTCCGTCATTCTGATAGGGAGCTGAGTCCGGTTTGCAACAGTCCTGTCTTTTTTCTTCAGCTCCACACTTTACTTTTTTTCTTCTTTACTTTTGCTAGTGTTAACAACAATTCTATGCTCTACCTGCTGGCTTTCCTTGTGTCGGGCTGCAGCAAGTGAACGCTGAGTGAAAGAGTTAACAAATATGAGGGTCATTTGCTTCCGCTGCTCATAGCGGCTGAAAATTCCTCATATCTCTTTCACTCTGTACATACTGCGCGCGTTATACTCGAAATCCTGAGATCGGGTAGGCGTGGCCGCATGCTTCAACTTAACCTGAGGAGTCTATGCTTCTGGTGAGATATTTTCATCTTGACACAATTGTTGTCGTGTCTCTGTCCAACACAGAACAAGATGACAGTTGTCCCAGGACTGAATTATTTCACGCGTAACCAGTTCCGCGCCATATTGAAATGCCACGCCTACTCTGGCTCAGGGATAAGGAGTGTACGACAGCGTCATGATTGCTACTATTACACCTACTCCACCCCATCTTTAACCTATTTTCCCCGAAAGCATAAGGACGACTTCGTGAGAAGTACTGTAACTCAGCACGATCAGTGCTTATCACCACCTGTTTACTTACGAAATATCTTCACCTCGGATCATCAGTGGTTCTCATTTTCCACTGTGAGCCTCTGAAGTCCTGTCACTATGGGAGTACGTTTTCAATGTTTAACTTTGATAGGATCGTAGAACAGGGTGGATTCCAACCTGTGAGCACAGAATTACCGTCTGGATAGGCGTCTTTCATTTCAAATTCTTTTTGCTTTCTAATCATCTTTCAGAAGAAAAAGAAGAAATCGAAGAGATTCGATGGCGATGTAAGTGACAATATGTGCGAAACGAGTTCTGGAAATTCCCGTACCCATTCAGTAACAGTCCTGTTTTGCAGTCCGAATTGTCAGACACAGACTCTGGTTCCACCATATCGGAGAAGACCAAACAGAACGTTTTGCCAGTATTTGCTCAGAAAAGACAACAGGTTCGTCTTCCAAAGTTGAATTTCACCGAGATCTCCTTCAATGGTCTCTTCAGGCATTGCCTGGAGCTACAGTGAGACCAAAGAAGCATCCGCCATGGTATAGCACACGGATCTTAGAAGAAGAACGACCAGACCTAGCTGAAGCTGATGGAAGGATCAACATAGAGGTTGAGCCTACTGATTATTGATCAAGGCGAGAGGTCGTTCCATATCAGAGGCCGCTTTATAAGAGCGGATGTTGCAATATGTGATATGGCTTTGCCTGACAATGATACACTTCCATTTCTCGTGCGTGCAATGACGAAACGGCCCAAAGGAAGTGAGAAATATAAGGCAGCGTTCAGACTTCGCGACGGCAGCGACTCCCCGTTCGACGCGACCAATGCAGTCAAAAGCATGCGCATCGATCTCGTCAAACGCGCGACCGAAGCGCTGGCGTCGCGAAGTCTGAACGTTGCTTGAAGCCGGAGACGGTAGAAAGAATTGTAATTTGTCGCTCCGCCGCACGACGATGGGCGCGACAGTTTCTTAACTCGTGTTAACCTGTCGATTGGAGCACCGGACTTCATGTAGACCCCGTCATCGTAGACATTCATGACTATTCGTTTCTGAATTGCTTGTTGTCGCCGTCCTCTACATGGAACCGCCCACATTCGCAGGCGCGACGTCGCGCGCGGCACCCACCAACGCAGCTAATTACGATTCTCTTGTCACACACCCGCTTGAAGATGGGGAAGTACGAGGGTAGAAGATATGGATTACGCGTCGTGAAATCGAGGAGTGTGCAACCGCACCGCACAGATGCTAAAGCAAAGCATTATGCAATTGCTGTAGTACAGTTGTACGGTGTGGTTGTTCACGCCGCAATTTCACAACACCTAATCCGGCTCTTTGCTACTCTTCTTCCTCCTCATACTCTCTACTCCCGGCCGCGGGTGGACGCTGGCAGGTGCTGGCAGACGCTAGATCCGATACTTATACTCCACTGCCCCTCGAGACGCCGACAGACGCTTGCCGATATCTGTACTTTCCTGGTCGCTGACGCTGCCAGACGCTCGGAGCACTAGTCGACGCTGCCACAAAGTTGCAGCCTCAAAGGAGTAGAGACATTAAAAGTGCTCCAAATCTACACTACACCATGATATATGCCTCCAGACTAGTCAGTCTGCAGTTTCTCAACAGCAATCTAGAAGCCTGCGATTTTTGGGGTGTACGGTGCTCGGAGAGGGGTCACCACCTACTGTTTGAGAACAATGGAAAGCACCCACCACAGGGGGCCTTCTCTCCAACCTATTTTCACCCCAGAAACGCAGGCTAGCACCATAGGCCATAATGAAGGGGAGGATTCTTGTCAAGACCAGGTAGAAAACATTCCAAAAATGAAACATAAGGGCGCAATTCAGCTACGCGGGGCATTTTGCAGTTTCGCTGCTCCACTAGTTCTGGTTCACAAGTCTCATTGTGATGAAAACTGCTAACTAATGCGAAGCTGGAGTAAGTTTGTCGGGCCATCGTGGTAGAACCTTTCACCTGTTGTGAGGTCACATATACCCTCTAGATGGTGGACACATCGATGGGAACTAGCAAAGTGCAGAATGCCCCTTCACCCCTCTCCCGTGGCCGGATGTCCTCAATTGAGTGCCATTTTTCCTCTGCAGTGTGCTTGAAAGCGAATTCTGTCGCTTCAGAGAGAAGAAGCAGCTCTGATGGATATGTTCATCAGAGGAAAAAGTGATTTGCAAACAGGCGACTTAATCATTACAGATGACAAGTGAGTTTGCAACTTCCCTCACTCTTTGCCCCTTCAACCGTCTCGATCCCACTTCCCAGTTCAAGCTGTGCGCCGTTCTCTCACCACTACCACTAACTCACCTGTTAGCATCCACTATCTCTTCAATCATCTTCCTCTCTACTTTCCTCTTTTTCCTTCCACATAAAAGCTGCTGATGATTGAAGCACAGTGGCGGAGGCTCGGGCCAACGCCTTTCGCTTCGCCCTGCCGCAGGTAAACGGTGCACGTATGTGCCTTATATCGTAGGGGGTGGGGTAGGGATGTAATCATAGCCATAACACTAGCT
>MU915649.1:0-14638 GCA_036418165.1 Cooperia oncophora
CCAGGGCACAGCATTGGTTGGGGATTCCCTATGGGGGGGGGTCGTATTTGGCCGCCAAAAGGGGGGGGGTCGTATTTGGGCTGGGAAAAATTTATTTTTATAGTTGATTTTTCTCGCTTTGCGGACGTTTTGGAGGGGGGGGGTCGTACCAGCCCCTGAAAAAAGGGGGGGGTCGTAAAAGCTCGACCAAAATCCCCATCGAATGCTGTGCCCTGCCCATGATTGTTGTTAGGGCACGCAGTGCGCTGGGGAATCCCCAGCGTAGGGTCGTATCTCGTAACTGGAGGACGAGGGCCGCATTAAGCTTGAGAAAAACTCTCTGATAATAGTTTTCTACATGGGCTTCAAGCCCCTGAAAAGTTATATTAAGTTGGGAGGACGGAGCACGTCTTACGCTGAGGAATCCCCAGCGAAGGGGTCGTTCTTGGTATAAAAATATCTTGTTGATAGTTGATTTTTCTTGCTTCATGGATACTATACTGTTGGGAGGGTCGTACTTGCTCGCTGTTGGGAGGGGAGGGGTCGTATTCGCCTTCGAGAGAAATTTGCAGAGTCGAGAAAAAACTTTCCCGGCGCGTTGTTGACTTTTCAGGGTTCTTCCCATTTCCCCACCCCCCCCCGTCGCATCGACAAGGGACAAAACTAGAAAATACTCGGCAAATTCCGTAAAAACCGGAAGAAGTAGTAGGAAGCTGGGAGAATCCAGGAAAGTGGCAGGTAGGGTGGGGAAGGAGGGTGAGGGTCTTATCAGAGGATGGGGTTAGGGGAATCGTGTTTTCCGAAATTTTTTCCCCAGCCGCAGGACGTGCCCTGTTGGGAGATTTTAGGAAGACGGTCATATGGTTAATACGTTGGGCAAAGGCGCTCGTAAGACAAGAGTATTCCGCAAAAATCTCCCTAACGACAGGATGTGCCTTGTTTGTCGATCAATTTTTCGTCGCTTGTCGTTTTTTGATAAGATTCTGCCCAATAATGGGTTGTCTGGATGTTTACAAATTTCGAGAGCTTTGAATAGGAAAGCGAAACGAGGGGAAGCTCTGTCTCATGAGAACTGAAAGTGATGAACCCCCAGTTTTATTGATTGAATTGCATACTCTTGTGCTCAACTACATTCAAATACCATAAAAATCTATGAACAATGAGAAAAAGAGATGGTATAAATTTTAAGCGGGCTTGGAAATTTAGTATGAACGTATGAATTCGAACAACCTGAGCAAGCTGTGTTCCCCATTGGAAAGTCGTAAACAACTCCAAAGGTCGTGAACTTCAGCGGATTTTCAACGCGAACAGGCAGCAGTTCTTTTGACATAAGGTTCTCTATAACTAACATTTTGATGGATCGTTTAATTGAATTGGGCGGAGCTGTCGTGGCAAGGGGCGTTGCTTACCACGCGTGTGGTCCAGAATCGATTCCCAGGGCAGCTGCGCCCAAGCCAAGCAAGATTTCCATGCTTCTTTGGTCGGTAACACCACATGATACTAGACTTATCTAGTAGGAGAAAAAACGTCCGAGCTACACATTGGGTGGTCCCACAAGTTATCGCAGTGGTCATAAAGATAGTGGCGAATATAAAACAGGAACAAACCAAAGTATAAGCGCTCTTCAATAACGTTTGGAACTTTGTTTACACAGAATACAGATGGGCCATTGAAAAGAGCAAAAGTATTTTGAGGACGATATGCGTCACCATTCTGTCCCAACAAATTTAGGGGAGGGGGCAAAAAACGTCATTTTCCTCCTTGACATTCAGGGCGCTATAAGTTACATTCAATTAAATTCTGAAGGGCCATTTCCACCACCATATTCAAAGCATATTGAGTACCAACTCCGCCACAAGCCTTCTGGACGAGCGCCATCGAGAGATTCTGCCACGACCGTGATTCGGTGCCTGAGTTCAGCGAGGTCGTTGATTTCTCCGCCACTGTAGACCACCCTGTTGAGCTCCGCCCAAACCGGGTAATTGAGGGGGTTAGGTCAGGTGACCTGCTTAGATATTCCATCTTCTTCAGGTACTCAACGCCCTTCCATTCCAAGTAGGCGAGAGTTTTTCCAACGCCCTTCGATTCCATGTGGTGGCACCCAATCCTGTAGCAGTACAAAGTTTCCAAGAAGGTACGGGCGACGACATGAAGGCAGGATATTCTCTTCGAGCTGTTCGATGTAACAGTCAGCGTTCGGGTCCAGGAAAAAAAGATATCGGTCTCCCCATTCCAGGAACTTCCGGTCTATACCATCAACCCGCGCCATGAGCACTACAGAGAAAATGATATTCTGGACCATAGTGTGTTGTCGAAGCTGCTCGATGTTGGAGGTCTTCCAGATCAAGAGTGCTGGTCTCCAGGTAGCTGTCCATGGGTGACTCCATACAAGAAGTTTCGCAGCTGTTTGGAGGTGACGTGAATTCCATAGGCCTTCTCCAGTCCGGCTGCGACTGGAGATGGCTTCATATTTTGGTGTACATGAAGGTGATAGGCGACCTGCTCCTGCTTATCGTGCATCATCTTGGGTATCTTCCGCCCTGATACTCGTACCCACGTCTTCTGTTTGGGTTGCGGAAACTTTACTGATATGTGATTCGGCCGAAGGTATTCTCGTCATCCGGGCAGTTGATTAGGGCGGTCGTCAACGGGCCGCAGCGCGTGCCAGGAACTATTTGCTTTTTCCAGGCTAATTTAGTCATTTTTTCCACCTTGTGAAGATAAGGAGCTGCTAATCTGGGAAAAAGTAGCCAAAACAGTGAAAAGTTGGAAAAAATGACTAAATTAGCCTGGAAAAAGCAAATAGTTCCTGGCACGCGCTGCGGCCCGTTGACGACCGCCCTAATCAACTGCCCGGATGACGAGGGTATTTTTATGACTCCCCTGTATGTCGTCGCGTGTGCCAAAGATTAACCCAGGGCTGTAAGTGGCTGTGGCTTGTAGAACTACGCAATCGCACTCACTGAATCGCAAAAGCTTTGACGATAGAAACACTTTTCAGAAATCAAATGAACAGTGCAATTAAAAAGGTACAGTAGGTTAGCGTCCCTGCCCTTGAGAGCCTGATCACACATGGTGCAGGTGATTCAACAAAAACCTCGTAGTAAATGAAAACAAAAGGCATCAAAAGTGTAGGTGATGCAACAAAAGTATGCCAATTTCCATCAAAACTTTCAGCTCGAAGCAGCAGCCTGAGCAACGGACGAACTTGGAAAGACTATTTGCTTTGACATAAACGCGCTGTTATCAGCGCAAGGGTCGAGAAGCGTGGAGCAAGGCGATGACTGTTCTCCTCTGATACCACCCACTTAGACCACCTGTTTAGATTATGGCATATATTTGTAGCAAAAGATAACGCTCATCACAAGAACTATTGGCTATGACCAAAAAATTTTACTGCTGATAAGATTCGAACCAGGACCTACCCTTACCGGGAAAGAGCATCGCCTTTGCTGTTGCGGGTGGGAATAAATGGGATCGTATCTACCCCCAAAGTGACTTTCAAGGGTTAATTTTACCATTGTCATGCGCGCAATATAAAGCCTAGTAGGTGGTGAAGCAAAAACATTACCCCGTGCCAGGGTACACCGTTGTCGGGGATTCCCAACGGGGAGGTCGTACTTGGTCGCTGAGAGGGGGGGGGGTCGTATTCCCTTCTGACCTTCTGACTGACTTTTCGTGGTTTTTCTTATTTTATGTGTACTATATACCCTGCCCCCCCCGTCGACAGCGAAATGTTCGGGTAAAAGTAGGAAAATTCTCGGAACATTCCGGAAAAAAGAGTAGGTAGTTGGGGAATCGGGGAAAATTCAAGAAATGGTAGAGGGCAGTCGTATTTTCCTCGCGGTTTTTCCCGTTTCATATGTGTTCTTCCTCCTCGCTCTACAGCTCAATAAGGAGGAAATCGGGAAGGGGGGAGGGAGGAGGTCGTACGGTCCGAGCAACTTCCCCAACCAGTGATGTGCCCTGGGCGGGGCAAAAACCCTACCCATGCTGCATATAATTTGCTACGTTTTTTGCTTGTTGGTTTATGCGAACGTTTGGTTTCACGGGAAAAGCTATTTGAATAGATTGGGTCAGGGTAGAGATGGGTAGAGCATGATACAAGCTATACAAAGCGTGAATCAGACTAAGCTCCGCTCATGCTTGGCGGAGAGGGCACCATAAGTGAGCATTATGGCTTCTATGGCGCCCACTGAATCACCGTGAGGGGTGTCATGAATAAACATCTGTAATTCGATTGCAGAACAGCCCAGAGACCGGGGGAAGGTCAGTAAAGGGTGGACGGATGAGTAGAGGAGACACGCTGATCCGACTGGTTTAGCCTGGTTGAGTTGATCAGAGATGTTCGTCCCAACCACTCTCCATTCTGCTCCATGGCAAACTTGGGAGAGATTCAATGATGCGGGGCCGCACTTGCGGGAGTTCATTGAAAAGGGGTTGGTATGTCTGGATAAAATCCGCCCAACTTAATGCTATAAAGGTCCAGCACGCTGCATAGCATCGTCGACCGTACACCCACATGTTCGATGCGTTAGGGTTCGGGTAACGGTAGGATCAATCCAACGGGAAACAAGGGAAGCGCGATCCTATATCAGGTATGACTGCCGGCTTGTGTAGAGCCTCTTCGCTCCAAACTGATTTTAGGCGTCTCGTTTTCTTTGATGATCACCGCCGATCGTCGGAAGCACGTGAACGAGACTTAAGCCTAGTTAGAAAGCAGTTGAACCAACTCGTGAGTGTTAATGAGAGCCAACTGGTTAGCATTCCCAGTTTTAATCTGGATAGTACAAATAGTGCAACCCGTGCCCAGAATTGGTTCACATGACAGACCAAATCTCACAGAGGGGCGATGTTATTAGCGCGCACACCGAAATAATCGGCATCTTTTTGAACTATACGGATTTCTGATTGTGAAGGTGCGCAGGACTCACAATAGGGTCCAGAAATGTGGTAGTTACTCAGATGTCTGTTCCCCATGCCCGTCTCGATAGATAGGGCTCAGGTATGACAAGGGAAACATTTTTATGGTCATGGCTCACCTTGTATTGTGTAGTGAAAGAAAAAAGAACGACAGAGTTGGAGAACTCCCTGAAAGAGTTTTGAAGAGGCGTATGTAACAGGCAACTATTTCTGAATGTATCTACGAGGTCACCTTCATAAGAAACAATCATTCCGCGACCATCCAGATGGAGTTCACACTCGAAATTTCTGAATGAAGTAGTGCGTTTGGTTCCGTCTCTGTCCAACAAAGAACAAGATGGCGGCTGTCTCAAATTGAAATATTCTACGAGTAATTAGTTCTGTGCCATGTTCGAATGCCACGCCTACCCCGTCTCAGGGATAAGGAGTATATGGCGTTGCAGTCACACCTGTAACCTTGGTGGAAATGACCACATCTGGTGGCGGGGTAAATTCCCTCAGCAATTACTTAGTTTATGAGCAAAGGCAGAAGTAAGCACCCGAGTCGCTAGAAAGAGAAGAGAGCGCAGAGAGAGAGCGAGGGAGAGAAGTCCATCATACCGGAAACCATTGAATTAAGCCTGGCAGGTGCTTCATTGTTTTCCATATGAACCACCCAAAAAATTAAATTTGTGGTTGGCGATAGGCCTTCTTCCTAGGAGGAGCTGTTTCTGAGACCCCCCTATAGGTAACGGTGTCCGAGTTCTCTCCTCGCTAAATTCAGTATTGTTTCAAACGTTGGCTTCTTTTCGATTGCTACCAAGGGCAGGTTATTAGGTGGAAATTATTGATTTATGCTCCATGTTCGACTGTCCAGAAACCTTGGCATCGTGGTGTGGTCTTGCCCTTCGATGAGATACTGTAGCCACAACCAAAGTGTTGGATCACTTGTTTCGGCTGAGGTTTCGGCTAAACTCCTCCATCAGAGTCTGGGAGTTGAAGTCTGTATGACTTCTGTCCTCAACATCATTTCAAACTGAAAATGGTCCATCATAGTCCAGTACTAAGTAGGTATCGCAGATCATCAGCACAAAAACTCACCTTTTGACTTATTGCAATACTTATGGGTGGCCCGATGTTTCAATTCGATCGTCGTCCGCGACCACTCAGTCCACCAGCGCATAAGCGAAAAGACGTCACTTCTGCTGTTTTATGGTTAGCAACACAGCGACCTCTACGAACGTCAGTTGAACTTGCCCTGGCCATGCCTACTGCATCTCGGGGATTTGGAGCATGTATTTGTACCAGCCTCCCCTGGCCTCTACCTGAGATTATAAGAAGCGGCCCTGCAAACAGGGCATGTCAGTACTTCAAATGAAGTTCGAGACCTTGGATTTCTCATAAATTCTGATCTCGATTTTTCACATCATATTGATGCTGTTGTCAGGAAGGCTTTCGCCGCTCTCTTCGCAATATTCAGAAACATTCGACTAAATGATCCCTCGGTTCTGTTGAAGCTCTATAAAGCATACGTGGTCCCGTCCCCATACTTGAGTATCTCTCGCAGATATGGAGCCCTCATTCCAAAAAAATTTCAAAAGTTGAGAAGGTCCAGCAAACTTTCACTAAAATTTTGATGTACCGATGTCATCCCAACCCGACATATCGGCGAGGTTTACCCGGTTTATAAGGAACGGTTTATAAAGGGAACGCCTCAAGCTTTTCAACGCTTAAAGGCAGTTGGCACGATGGTTTCCTACTTAGCCTAAAGCTAGTAGGGCGCTGTATTGTGGGGGAAATGGCGAAAGAACGGAGTGAAACGGTTAAAAAGCGCGCGAAAGAAAACAGCCTCCGTTTTCATGTGACTTGTAATCGATTCGACGAGTTTCCATACGCATCTTGCAATCACCGCGCTACCGAAGGTTACGGATGACATTATGTGTACCCGTATATGCATGCAGCATCACCGCCGCTTCATACCAATCCCTTTGCTTTATAATTTGCTCAGCAAATGACTGAATACGAGCGTCAGAAACGGTCGTCCTTTTGTGGGCGGGCGGGAAGGAAGGCGTTTGGGACGTAAAGTTGTTGCCCTCAATAGGGCGTGGCTAGAGGGTACCCTCGTTGGGAAAGGCTTCACGCCGCCTGTCCGAGGTCACGGAATTCTGTTAAGCCAATTGTACAAATCCTACATCTGTATAACGATTTATCGCGCCAACTGCCTTTGAGTCCATTACTATATAGACCGAATTTGTCATGACTTTTTGTTCTGCCTTCTAAGTTATGAAAGGAGCATTTAAGACTGAGCCCAGTAAGTTTGGAATTTTAGATCAAGATAGGAGCCCGCGCATTTCTTCACTGTCATTACAATGTCCTAACTTAGGCAGGACTCAGCGATCCAAAGTTTTCAATTCACTTTTTTTCCGTGGAGCAAGGTGGCTTCAGTCGCTGCCATCAGAGCTGCAGAAGGCGCCAAGTACCTTGGTTTTCAAGAGGAAACTTTAAGCGAAGTTGTGACATTTACCGACTTACTATGGGTATTTCAGATTTTTGAAAAAGTTTAGGTCTAGAGGGTCTCCGCTTCGTGAGTACACTCTAGTTCGCTGCGGACGATTGGGCGTGTCAGGCAGTATGAGTGTGTCACCCCGTCAAAGCCGTTCTCTGCCTTCTTGTTGAAGCGCGCATGCGAACAAAGTGGGTCTAGAAAAACGAGTACTACAAAACGATATGATTACATCAATAATTTTGCATCGCTTCAATAACTGATGCGAGAACGAATGTGGATATCGCCGCCTTACTATCCGCTTGACACGCCCAACTGTCCGCCCAGCGAATTACCACTATATTTGGTTGCTAGTTTGTGATGTTCTCAGTCTACCTTTTCTCTTGAATTGCTACGTTTTGAACTTATCTGTTCGCTCATAATGTAGCGCACCCTGTGCGTGACATGATAAATAATAACTTAAATAAATAAATGTCGTGTGTCGGGGCGTCCCAAATCCCAATGAGCCGAGCGTCGGCCACCTGAGATAGGAGCCCTCCTCCCTCGACGGCAATTTTGAGGTCAGGGCACATCGTTGCTGGAGACTCCTCATCAGGAGAGAGGGTCGTATTTAGTTGCTGGTAGGGGAGGGGCTTTTAAGGTGATTTTGAGGTGGTTCTGAAACAATTTTGATGTTGTTTTTTCTTGTTTCAGGGACGTTGTAAAGGAGAGGGGTCGTATTTGCTCGTTGTAGGGAGGGAAGGGGTAGTACTCCTCTCCTGACTCCTGAGAAAGCTTGCTGACTTTTCGTGGTTTTCCCTGTTTCATGGTGCTGTATACCCCCTCGACAGCTCGATGAGGAAGGGAGTAGGGAAGGGTCGTACCAACCACTGAAAAAAGGGGTGAGGGCGTACAGATCGACCAAATCCCACCAATGATAGTGCCCTGTTTGGGGTAAATTCTAGACTGCTGACTATAGTAGAAGTTTGGGGAAATCAATGAGATGGTGGGTAGAGGTTATGGTGAGTTCACCGGAAATGGATGCAAGGGAGTCGTACGAAAGAGCGACCTTTTGAGGTGTCTGCGATCGTATTCGTTTGAGAAACTACCCCCCTCCCCTCCTCTGCGGTAGGAGCTCCCCCGTTGTTCCCGAAGGGCTCCGTGTTCTGAGAGTGCTAGGTTCTGCGCGGAAGCGTTTCCTGCCCGACTTCTGCCTGACCAGCTCAGTAAGCTTAGTAGTTGGCAGATTTCCAAGATCACCATCAAACGATAATTCAACATCTAATATTTAATATACTGGCATTCCAGCACAGATGCATACAACGAAACAAAACGACCATAAATATACAAAACGGACAGAAACTAGGTGGCAAATAAGTCATGTGGACAGACGGGAACTTCTTTGGAGTCTCGTAGCTCGAGACAATCCACGGCGACGGTTCAATGGCGAAACATAATAGAATCGCAATTTTATTTATTCCTCCAATATAACTTAATATCAAATTAAGAACTCAACAAGAAGATGATTTCGAGATTCCGATTGGAGCGCTACTTTCCTGATGTCAGATAGCAAAGATTTCCAGCACCGCACGTGTATCCCGTCGGGCAGGCGCCATTCACGCATGGTCCTGAAACAGACACTTGAACGTCTTCAGACTGTTTGATGTAAAAAGCAGTCTAGAAAGACGAGAATGACTCTGAAGAATTTCAATTGTTTTATGCACTCAACCAGACTCCACCGTCCGAGGGGCAGCAATAGTTATTGGTGTTGCACATGTAACCAACAGGACATTGCTGATTTACACATGGTCCTGCAAAGAATATGAAACATATATGACAGCCCATTCCAACCTTGGAAGTGTTATCGTGTCCGAGACGATTTCTCTTACCTGTTGAATTTCCAGATTGGCAACGGCAGCAAAAGTTATTGGTGGTGCAGAAGAACCCCTGACCACATAGTCCACCCAAGCAGGCCGCTACAGCTGGACCGCCGGAACATGCCGCTGAAACAAGTGAAAATTGAAAATCAGGTGAGAAAGGAAAAAAGTGCGCTGCCAACAATGATCTGACTCATAATGCGGACCGCCACAGCTGGCTTAGAACAATACCCAGTACATCAACTTTCTTTGTATATGGAAGAATCTATAGCCTTTTTGGGAACTGCCTTGCACCTTCTTTCAATGTGTTAGCAAAATTAAAAATGTTAGGGCAAGCATGACCGGAAAGGCTGCCTATTGGAAGGATTTCGAGGGTAGGAAAAATTCTAAGTCCTCAATCAGTTGAGTAAGTAATGGTTGACCGCCGTCATAGTTCCTTTTGCAGAAGCGAAACCTTTCGCAGGCGCTTTGGAGGGGAGGGGGGGGAGCGAGAGGCGAGGATTTGCATTCTCTTTACTTTCGTTACTATAGTTCTTGTTAACTTACACCTCAAGTCTTGATGAGACGTGGATACTATTCTCATGTGAAGGAAGCTACGCGCCCCCCAATGTTCACAAGAGTGAGGTCTCCAACGGAGAGCGGCAGTATCGACAGGAACAGCAAAAATTGCCTCATCCGAGTTGGCCCCTCCACCTTTTCCCCCGAGTATTCTCTTCCGGTGCGACCTCCTTCCTTGATCGACCAACCGTCTACGCCCTAGAGCAGTGGAGGGGAAGACATATACAGCCCTGTTCAACATGTTTAGATACAGTTTTGCCGCTACCTTGCTACTTAAGAAAGGAGTGGGAAGGTATACAGCGCGTTGCGGAACGAGAAGAAGCCAACACTCATTTGAACAATCACTCGGAACCACTCGCGTGGACTATCCTTCTCATGTTTTATTTAGACCCAATTGAATGTACCAGTTCAGAACTTTTTCACTGTTTCGCCTTTCGGCCAGCATGCTTATCGCAGGGATGTATAACACTAGTTCCAAGGGTTTTTTCATTTCAGAAAAATCTTGCCCCCCGAAGCGCAACAGATCCCCTAGCATGCCCAATAGTGATCCCTTCAAACGACAGCGCGCGCGTGCGAGGGGCGAGAAATGGATCTAGAAGAACCTTTCCGCCAACGTCGCGGAACAAAGATGGCTTCATTGGTGAAAAAGAACGTTTTAGCAGCGTTCCGATCCACGCCCAGTCACACCGCCTTTCGTCATTATAACTGTAGCGCCGTTTTAAGAGCTGGACCGCCATCCGCACGTAACCTCAATGGCCATTTTTTAATAGAGGGTGCCAGAATGCATCTCTGTGCTAAAAAGTAGAGGATAAAAGTCCCGATATTCTCCTCCCTATTCGTTTTGTGCCATGTATTGCCCTCTTCCCATATTCGGAATCCTAATAGCGCTGGAATGCGTACTGAGTCAGTGGCAAAACGGGGAAATGGTGTAGTGACGGGCTCATCACACTTTGGTCCAGACGTCACATCCCGGATCGGCTCCCGCTGAAGCCAGCAAGCCTTCTATCCTCTGGAAGCGAAAACTTGGTGCCAACTCTGTTTTGGAAGGTAAAAACAATGACTGGGCTTCACGATTCACTGTATAGGCCATATCGTATTCAAAGCACCACCATGGTTTCGAATGTAAGTAGAATGTGTGGCGTATTCCAAGAAGGTTTGATCAGCGTCGACGGACTTATCCTTTTAGCCTTACCCTCAGGGAATACAGCAGTCGCGATCGAGGCATCTCAAGAAACAAGGATGGCGGGGTACGATTGACTACCCATCTCGGGGAGCAACCCTGCTCGGAGTCCCGATATGTAAGAGCAGTACGTCCATGGTTCCTAACTGAACCCTGCAGCACCCGAATTCCCATCGATCATCAGTTGTTTTGTCAAACATTGTTTCATGTACGGGGATGGTTGTGGCGATGGTCAGGAGCTCTCGTCGCTCGTGCGCCGGTGCTTAGCCCAGGTAAACATCTCAACGGCTCTCGTTGTTCGGGCAAATAGAGCAGAGAGACCGAACCACCATGTTCGGACGAGGAGACTTTGAAAAGCGCTTATCGACTGATCATCATCAGTTTACCCAAATTTCATTCGCCCGCTAACGAAGTGCATTCAAAAAACATGAGACCGGATGGTCAGATGTTTGGAAAAATGGAGGGTGACCTCGCCGGATGTCCTCCGTCGGTTAGCCCCTTTGTTCTACCGAAATTAGCTCATATGCTTGTCCCTTGCTTAGGCTCAAGTGGTTGAGTTCGCAACAGGTTGCGCAGGTCTCTAGCGCATTCCTTCGTCGGCACCAGCACCATTTTGAGAGGATGGCGAGCCGGCGGAGCACAGTGAGCCGTCTGCAACCCCTTAATCGCACATAGGCTCTATAATTAAGATTGACTGAGTAAATAGAAAGCTTAATGCTCAGAAGGCCATTTTCACAATAGCTTCGGAGAAAATAGAACCGCAGGAGTTACTTACTTTCAAGATTGACGTTATTAGACGGGCAGCAGCAACCTTGGACACATATCGACTGTACTGGTAGAGCCTGACACTGATAGTTGTTCGTACAGCTTGAGAAACAGTTGGCTGGACACCGGAATTGACGTTTCGTTCGTGAGATGGTGAGGTTTGAGGCGTCGTGCAAATGATCCGAAAATTCGTCGTGATGTTTCAAGCCTGAAATCACTGCATTACTCAATTCGTACTCGTTTCAGTTCCGTTTTTTGCGCACTTCGGGAGGGGGGGGAAAGGTTATTTTATAGTTATGCTAGTTCCCATCGACGTGTCGAGCCATCAAGTGGAGATCTGTTGAATCTTGTGAAAGCACGATGCTCCAGCTTCACAAGAGGACGCCTAACTTCGCCCAATTTTCACTATCCTAAAGATGGCACAAAAGCCATTGAGCGAAGAGAAGCCGCCTGGTGGCGCAATGGATAGTGCACTTGCCCGGTCAGCGGGACGCGGGTTAGAAGCCCCCCTACGGCCTGACTTTTGCCCATAGCTCGACATTCTTGCGCTAATTCCTACTACGTTTCCTAAAGAAGAGATTATGGTCCGAAGAAGAGCCCTTGCTGGTCTACAAGGGTGGCTTAGTGGGCGTGTTCTGCCCTCTAGGCCACCACTCGCCCCCCCCCCTATAAACTAGCGGACAGCACACGCCTAAAGGACCTTCAGCGATCTTTTGTGTGACTACTCCGAATATGAGAAAACAGGTTACGGGACAACGCTCAGTATGGAGTGGGAATCGATCAGTGCGGGTAGCACAGAATGGTCCTCGAACACCTACCGCCTCTTTTTAGGCTTTTCCGCTGGCCTTGAGTCTTCCTGTGGCAACCGGAAATGACAAAAATCGCTTGGAATGAATATCTAGTCATTCTAGCGAACGAACCATTTGGGAACGGAACAAACTTGACCATCTTCAGCTTAGGTACCTTTTAGACAAAGAGGGGTATAACCCGGGCTGAAAAAAGTACCTTCAGAGGGCTCTCGCGTCGTTTCTTCGGAGGCGAATACGAGAAAACAGGCAATGGGCAAAAGTGCCAGCAGTGAATAGGCGATTTGCCTCATCGCTTCTGAAAAGACAAAGAATCCTCCAATACCAGTAAACTGCTACAGTATAAAATGGGCGTGGCGTCGACGGAAATTAGAATATGAGAAGAATCCAATTTGCAAGGAAGATTTTGATACAAAGAAAATTGATGGGGTTCTTACTGAGATTCGTCAGTTGCTCATTAGAATGTGTACGTAAGAGGCGGGAGTGGAGCCAAGGCTATGTTTGGCTAGCTTACCGCAATGCACGCGCGCACCTCAACCCGGTTCCGCCCCCGTGGTGTACTGTCTCGTTGCTTTCGCGACTGGATTCTCACCATATCTTAAACACATCCGCCCACTTGGGCATACGTCTCAGAACACTCCAAGTCGCGATTATTGCGATGTATTGTTTGCACTCATCATAAGTTTGATGACCTGACAGCTAGCTGTCAGGTCTGCCGGGAAGGGAGTGGTGCCAGGTGCCAAATACGGTAGCGCTTCTTGGGCTCTCCACACTCGCCTTGTTTGTGAATATCTCCAGACGGGCGATGGAGGCATAAAGGAGCTCACTCTCATAACAAATAGTATATCGTTACACAACCAATACACTTGTGGCCTGTCACCAACCCCGCGCAAGTGGATAAAGGATGGAAGCTTCCGGGGCTGATCAGGCGCTCTTTTGGATGCGCCATGCTCATCACTACTTCTCAGAATCGTAGTATCATTGAAGGCGCTCTGGCCCATGCAAAGGTTTCTGGGAGTAGATGTCTGTTGGTTGTCCTGCTAAAGAAGTCTGGCATCAAGTAACCAACCCCAGAGGGTCGAAGGCCTGTAAGCGGATAGGCCATGAAAGGGTCGATCGGAATAGGCGGGGGCTCACCCCAAATCGGACCTCGAGAGCGAGCGACTACAAAAGTAGATAGTTTATCAAAATCAGAACAAATAATCAAAACATCGTATGTTATGTAATAAATCAACAAGAACAAGGTAGAATCCGGGAAGAGACTGGGTTGAAAAATAACAATAGGCTTGTCACAAGCCCGGATGCTGGTCAGGGAGAAGACTTTGAGCCAAGTCGCCTTTTATCAGGAGAGCTCCGCCCTTTGCTTAAAATAATTCTCAGGGTAGGCTGTGGTCCGTCGGAGGGCGGAACAGACACTGAACGGAAGAGACGCTCGAGAAGATCAGCCAGCACAAAGCGTAGACATTAGCAGAACTGGATTTTCCTCCTCTGACTCTCGGAAACCCATTTAGGGATCTTTGGCCGAAAAAGTCAACGTACAGTCGATGTTCTTATCCTTTTATACCGAACTGGTACCAAGTCACTGTTCCCCGGTGAGTAAAAGGTTGATTGGCCTGGGCGGGAGCCAATCCCAAGATTTGACCCCAGTGACCGCGCGCGTTGTAAGCGTCCACTTGCCACTAAACCACCTCCGTCTCAGTTGATAAACGATAATGAAACCTGAGGGAAGGAAGCAGGTGGTCTCTGAAGACTCAGTGACCGGATGGCACGACGTCCTATTGCAATCCCGTTTCAGCCGATGCGTTTTTGCATATAAATCGGCATCCTTGCGACAACAATCGTACAGGGAACTGCAGAGGTAAACAGCAGCTGAGAGGACAATACCATCAAAAATAGTAGTATGGAAAACAGTGAAATGGGCCATCGGCTACTGGGAGGAAGAGCCTCAGGTAACACTACCCTGGAGCCAAGGAAGATTCAGAGGTAGCTAGGCGCGGCTTGGGAGGAACATTGTGCACTTTCGCTGATTCCTTCTGCTAGTTCCTGTCCAGTTACACGTCAAATTTTAGTGAGACCTGTAGACTCCCCT
>MU915651.1:0-11771 GCA_036418165.1 Cooperia oncophora
TGCCTCAGTTCCCCGATCAAATAAAGTTTACTGTTTTTTTCTAAGGGTGACATCTTCTAAAAATGCCGTTTCTAGCGAACTTTTCCGAAAAAAAACATATATCAACTTCCAGGGTCCCGTATAGTGTTCACGCGCGTGGCGATCGCGACGTCGCGCGAACTTATCTAACGGCGGACTTATCTGCCCGACTTTAGGTACCCAAACTCTTAACTCTTATACAAGTATGCACAATAAGGTTCAAAGGTCGTGGAAACCTACTCGGCCAGTTACCGGTGAGGTTTCAGACTTCAAGTGGTCACGAGCGAACTGTGAGAGTGTTCGGAATGCTGTTTCGATTCGTGGCTTCTTAATGTTCAGTAGTGAAACTTCACGTCGAGATTTGGACGCCAGATCGCATATTCTGACGATGCCTTGTGCTTCCAATGATTTACGTGCAGCTATTGCACTGAAATAGAAATGTTCTTGAAACATCAGATTGCACTGATAGAACTTTTTAGTTTCCAGCTTGCTTATAAACACATCAGCTATGTCGCAGAATCTCAGAATTATCCATGTAGAAACTGACCCGTTAGTAGAAGATATGGGCAGCAATCTCCCGACTATTCTTCCTATCGACTCCTGACAGTCAGCTAAACGCGGGAAGATAGGCTCGTCATCAGCACATGTGGCGGCATCTGCCTCGCTTTTTACCGGAGAAGCAGCAACGCTTTCGTTGGGCAATGCGGCAACCTTTGTTACCTCAAAATTCACAATTACATCTCAACACCATACTTTTGTGCAGGAACTCTTTTAATGGAACATCTAAGTAAAAGCCATTAACCAGGTGCGGCCTGGACTCTCACATTTTCCAGCGCGCTGAGCGCAATTTATTACTCTCTCCTCTCACTCCATATCAAAGCATTTCTGCGGGCGCCTCATTTTAGTCATTTCTGAGAGTTGCATTCCATAAAAGATTACGCGCCAAGTGCACCAGTCAGTAGTCGTTACGCAGTCCCTTCAACCCTACTTCATATACGGTGTCTCAAGCAGCGTTCATATTCGCGAACAGCCAGCGGCGGATCGTCGTACATGCAGAGCGCGCGTCCCCGCGCCTATTACTGCGCTCCGAAGGCTACGGGAAGAAGTGACTCAATTTCTAACTGCAATTTTCTTAGATACTGAAGCTTGGTTTGACACAAAAAAGGTGAACTCAACTTAATGGCTTTTGTTTTCTATTTCTTTCTTGATTCAGGATAGAAATGAGCAAAAAGCGTGAGAGCTTCATTTAGGGTAGGTTTTTATTGTTTCTTTTTTCATTCGTCGAGCTTATACATGAGGTTATAAAGTTTTCACCTGTTGATGTTGCGTAAAATGATTAGTGTTTTGGTTCCTAGGTGAGTTTCTTTCTGTTTCTTTTTTTCTTCGTTGTTTGAACTCGACTTGTAAACTATAAATGTTTTGGAAGTTGGAACAGTTCAGACGATAGGAACTTTTAAGGCGCTTGCATAAATTGAAACAATAAAAACAATGGAGTTGGCCTTATCCCGACCTAAAAAGAAGTGAAACCTCCTTACCTCATATTCCAGATCCGCTTATGTATAGAAAGTCGTAAGTTATCAGTTAGTAGCCATTATTAAGAGAAAAGAAGGTCTCACAAGTTGGATTCCCTTATTTATCAAGCAGTCCATAATAGCGTTGGGGCGCGCTCTGCCACGTCGAGGTCGCCGCGATCGCCGCTGCTGTCGCGAAGTATGAACGCTGTCTCAGACATCAGCGATTGCGGTGGCATCCTCCGTCTGCCCCATATGAGTAATGACTTACCAGATTCAACTTCTCTGGTGACAATTTTCCACTTCAACTAAACTCCATCCATACCTGTTCAGCGGTCGTCTGGAGATGGAAAAATGGTCGTCTCGGTGTGGCTCGTTTCACGATTCCCTTCGGAGATACAGGGATCAGATCATCACTCGCGATCGCTTTGACTGCATCATCAGTGATGGCATCACGTTCCTTATTTTCTGTATCACCTCCAAAATGAACTCGTCGAAGCTGAAAGCAATGAAGAGCTAGTATGCATGATAATGATCAAAAAAATATCGATCTGATTGAAATGAAATGGAGCTGATTTGAGCAAGTGCTGTACAAACAGTTACTGTTCACTCCTATTGCTCACCTTTTTCTCAGCAGTGGAGGGACTGTCAACCTTTTTCAGTATACCAGGTGTACTAGCAATTCTTTGAACAAATGCTGGCGTAGGTGTGGAGGCTATTTTCCTGAAACACTGTCTTTTACTTAGAGCACGACAGCCATCCAATCCGAGTATGTCAGACATACTCTGCTCCCATATTTTGTTTCTCAGGTGTTTTCTTGACACCGTCATCTTCGTCTTTTTCCTCTAAGCTTTCGTCTAGACTTGGGTCGGCCAGCTCCTTCACATTTAGAACCTCGTCTATCTCTCGCAACACCAATGCTTCATCACTCTGCGGAACAGTCGCTTCTTGAGCAGGCGGTTGCACCGCAAAATCTTCAGGTAGCTGAGCAGATGCTTCTTGGGTGGACGGTGGTACCGCCTGTGATTCCACACAATCTTCAGGTCGCTGAACATTCGATCCTTGAGTGGGCGGTGGTACTGTCTGTGAATCACCACAACCTTCAAGCAGTCCCTAACAAAAAAGGTCCAGGGTTCGAGAAGACCTTATGATGGGCAACAACGTAAGTACTACCTGATGGACGCCTTGCCAAGGAGCGGCCGGCTCTCTTTTCGATGGTTGGGAGGAGAAGCGCTTTCTGTCCCTTTTTGCAGTGGCTCTTGTTTGGTTTCCTGCGTTTCCTTCTGACCTAAGATTTGCGTCGTGTACCCTAGTAAATAAAGGAGAATCATAGTTGTCAAACCAATATAGCAACAACTGGAGGCGCCATAATAAAATGGGGAATGGATATCTATTTTCCTTTTTCAGTGACTGAGTTCTCACCTTTTTTCTTGAACGACGGGAGCCCAGCGACTCCCTGATCTCCACGCTCTCGTCCATCACATTCTCAATAGAAGGTGCAGTCGATTCTTCACTACTCGACACCTCATCTGCGGAGCTGTTTCCAGCTTGTATGTCTGATAGCTCCTTCACCTTAAACCAAGTAAAATGAACCTCATAAAACATTGCATATGAGAAACTCGTAACACACCTCTTCTATTGGACTGGACTTCTCATGTTGCGATGCCAATTTGGATTCTGAACCACGCAGCAGGCCCTCCCTCTTCGGCTTCCTACCTGTAATAAAACAAGCATTCATTTTGAATTGAAACTGCTAAAAAAACGGCTGAGTTTCTATATAGGGACACTGTACTGACACTACAAGAAAATCGCATCATTTTATCTCCCCAGCTGCACAGTAGACAGAAACCTGCCTGTTCTCGAGGGAGGGGGGGGGGGTATAGTTTCTACAAAATAAAACTTTTTTCTCGAAATTTCCTCCCCTGTAACAATCACCCTCCCCCTTCGTCACCCCACATCCTACCTACCGTCCTCCCAAATTTTCTTAAGTTCCTTCCACTTTCTGATTTTTTTCGGACTGTTTAGAATGGTTTGCTCTATTGGTTTTGTGATTATCGCGTTACACAGTGCATTTATAATTTACTACCAAACCGTGCTAGGCCGACCAATTGCTGTATCCATCATCATAAAACTGATGACATGGTCCGACAGCATATGTACCTTGGTTCACTCAGCGATGTTTCAAAACAAAATCGTCAGTCACCTGATCGAAATCCAGCTTCAATTTTGGTTTCCTCCTTAAAATAGCAGAGTTGGCTCCAGCAACTTGCTCCTCTTTAATTTCTGCGATAGGAGACACCAGTGTCGGTTCTACTTGAATGAGCGGGTCTTTTCGTTCCCCTTCAATTCGTTCATCTCCCAGCACAGCGCAAGACGTCGAATCCGCGGGCTTTGTGGGTTGACTGGAGCTGAATCGTTAACGACATCAATCACATCACGGTGCATTACACAGTTTCCACAACAATCATAATGTTGTGAGTCGCAGGTTGTGAGCAAAAGCCAGCGCCTCGCAACGCCGTAACGTTGAGGTGTTGGTCTTATGCTAACTCAAAAAGATAGCTCTTTATGTCTTCGTCATAAATGAGAAAAGCCCTACACAGATTGCGACGACTCGACGTCGAATTCCGATGGTAGATGGGCAATTACGGCAGAATTTTGCGAGTCTTCGTCCAAAAATGGCATTCGTTCTCTGGAAGTAGCCGCTTAAAAACACAGCACTAAATCTTCTCATATACTGTCTACAAATCAGTAAACAACAAAAAGAAGAGCGGGCAAACAACGTGAAAGTTTCGTGCGAAGTAGCTCTAAGTTGAAAACTGCGTACGCCACTTTCTGTTGGAGAGATCTGGTTGCTGTAGTAGTTTGGAGCTGAAATTCCCTCTGGTGTGGCGAGCACTACGACACTTGGATCCGAATATTGCAATTCTCTCTCAACCGCGCTGAGCATCCTATTTTTGCTTCCTTTCAGTGAGGCAAGGAATAAGCTTTTGCTTTTATCACACGTAGAATTTTGTTTTATTTCGATAACTTCCATTTACCGCAGCGGTTCACTTTCCGAAAGTTATCACACAAGAATGCTGAGTTATGCGCAACAGTCTTGATCCCAGGTGGGACTGGAACCCGCAGTTGTGATAACACTTAGAATTATCAATGCTTCCGTGGAGCTACTCGTTAAAACGTTAGCGCGAAAGCGTTTGTCTCATGGAGGCCACACACATCGCTATAGATTTCTCATTCAAGCACGCCAATCTGGAATGCAGCCCTTCTATCCTAGAACATTCTAGACACGAATCACATGAAAGAACCATTTCATTTTGTCTTCCCTTTCAGGAGCTCGCAACAAGTTCGAATAACTCCAAACGATATGAAAGTATCAGATCATTCCTTCAAGCTTGACATTAAGGCACCGGGAACATTTGTTGGGGGGGGGGGGGTTGCCCCCAGGGTACAGCATGGGGATGTGCGAAATGGCAGTGTGAGTTACCCGCGAATCTGCTCTTAAAACCAGGCAATAAGAGGCTGTTGTTCAGGCCTCATGCAATATGAGGCTGAACAACAGCCTCGCATTACCTACAATTTTGTCTTAGGATTCAAAATAAAACTCCTCGTTCGATAACCATGTATGACATGCAACTTGTAAGAAGGAATACAATTGAAACAGCGACTATTCGTGATCATTAATGAGCTGTACTGGTGAAAAAAATTAGCCCCAAGGCGTCAGGTGTCAGGCCCCAGATGTGCATTCAATGAATGGTGACGGGGAAATCATAAAAACATGAACGACACAACAAAGCGAAACATGAAAAATAAAAAAAAAATGCGGAGCCAAATGAGAAAAAGGATAACCAGGCGGCAGTAAATCGTTCTATACTTGGCTATTATCGATCGCAACGCGCTTTCGCTGCAGAGAAAAACGTCATTGGAGCGCGGTAACTCGAAAAGTCAGCGTCCTGCGGTTTTTTCAAGAGCTTATATCTCTTTCAGGTGCGGAGCTCTTGAGGAATGGTGAGCAACATGATGCGGCAAAGTTTCTACTGTTGTGTATTCTACCCAGTTGCAAATTGAACAATCCCCGTTGGTGAAATATTCCGGATGGGTTTGGATAGGCTAGGGGTAAAAATGACAAGCTTGGTTTTGTGCTTCAAAACACGAGGACTAATCTCAGTTCGATCGCAATTTCAACAAGATCGAAATACTCTTGAAAATGCCCTATCTTTTCTCTTTCCAATAAGCTTTACAGTTTTTCTGAAGACCCACTAGTTCAGGAGATATTTTAGATGGGTCACAGACGCGCACCCTCTGACCCACCCGAAAAATCGACTCCGGATGCATATACACTTCAAACTCTAAAACACATATTTCCGCTTATAATGAGTGAAAGAGGAGCTCAGCTATCATGATCGATTTGGTCCGAGTGTGCGCCGTGCATTACTCTCCTACGCAGAGGTGATGGAAAAGGTGTAAATTCTAATTTGAGGTGCTTTTATCCATGCAAGCAGATGTTTGTTTAGGGTTTGGAAGGACAATACGCACGTCTGTTTGAGACGTATTATTTAGTCATCTACGTACTTACGAGTTCATGCTATTAACTGATATCTATTTATTTATTTATTTATTTATTTATTTATTTATTTATTCTTGATATTCTTGCTATATTGCTAATAAATTTTTATTATTTTGTAGTCCTATTTACATCCGGGTCTTCTGCAGCTTTCCGTTCCTTCCATCAAACTTAGCAATGACACTTTTGTACGGTTTGATGCCTAGCGAGCCTACTTTTGCGATACTCCCCATGTCCCCCGCGGCCAAGTACGAACCCGTTAAGTAGTTTTGGAGGATTTTGCATGAAAAGAGGCTATCAAACGTAGCAGTTCCATCGAAAGAAGAAACTCATTAATAATTTCCATTTTTTTAACATCTAACGTTCTCAGAGCTCCCCTTCCCGACGATGACTGTAAAGGTATTTGCACTGCTGAATTAACTCAAAGCAAAACAAAAATAGTGGGAGGAGTGATAAAAGCTCAGCTGTTAACTTAACACGAATGAGTACGCAACAGACCTCTTTTCACTGAACATCTCTCGTTGTCGGTCAGTGAGCTTCATCTTTTTCGCTGATTCACTGGATACGATGGGCACATAGTCAACGGAGTCTTCATCAAGAAGACCGACATACATCCTTCGTTTCGTTCGCGGTGTCGCGGCTTGACGGGATGGTGTGATTTCTTCTACTTTCGGAGTCTAAGTTTGGACTTTCAGCTATACCTCATGGACAAAAAGTGGAAGTCTACCTTAATGGGAATAGTGGCCATTCCCTTGCTATCAGCTCTCTTAGACTTTGCTCCACTTTCTTCGACTGCAGGTGGTTCCTTCTTCGCCACTTTAGCAGTGGGGGTGTCTGAGTGGTGTCTGTCTCATTCGTTAACATTAGATTTTGCTTTATACCTGCAAACAGAGACACTTTGTGCTACTAAGCATTTCGACAAAACAATTCTGAAGCAAGGCGAAAGTTGAAAATGAGAGGAATACTCAGAATCGTTCACGATACTGTCCAGATTCGCTGGATGGGTGGAGCCCGCAAGAACACATTAACGTACACGTCTTCTTCTTGCCTTCTTCATCGCGGTAGAGGGCGGAAAGGCAATGGATTGCCAGTGACTTGCTTTCTGGTTCCTCGCACCAGGAAATCTTGGCTGGTGCCTAGAGGATGAACTTACCGCCTCTTTCCAGTCTGCGAAGAGGTTGTTGCAGCTACATGAGGAGAAGCGTGGAAGGAGTTCCCCATTTCTGAGTCTCCTACATCCAATTTCACAGGTTTTCTTGATCTTCGAGGACGTGAAGATGACAGTGATGTGTTTAAGGAGACTGCAACATAACTTATGCAGTCAAATATAACAACAAGATCACTTCAGTTGGTAAGGTAAGAGGCAGATGAATCAACTTGTTCAAATTCCTACCACAGTAAATGACGTGTCTTCGCCACTAGAAAGAACGTCTCCGCTGACGTCATCGCTTTTTGAAAACCCTGGCACGCTGATAAGTCGTTTTTTGACGAGAGGCAGTAGAACCTTTCTGAATCCGGCGGTTAGAACAACCGTTTACAGAGAAGAACATGAAAAAAATAAAAAGAATCATGCCTCAATTCCATCGGATAAGTAAGCGAGTGAGCTTTGGCAAAGGTGTTCCTCCACAAGTCACAGGCAGCTGTACGCAGTTTCGACGATCTGCCACGGCGAACGGTTAGTAACCTTGTGAACAGCGGAGCACATTCAGATAGAAAACTGTCGTCGAAAGGACCCGGAATTTTGCTCTGTACGCTTTCCACAATCTGAACAGGAATATTAAGTTCAATACTGGATTCTTTTGCGGGGATCTGAAACAAAACGTACTGATGTGAAAGCAGCCAATGATTCCTGTATGACTTCTTTCAGGCGAGAATCATCACTATAGATCTTGGCAAGCATGTGGTCTAGCAAATCACATACTGCCAAAAACAAGGTCCTAATCTGTAAACATGCAAAAACAATTCTTCCATATATAGCCGCTATCAAAGACCCATCACTATTCTCACCAGAGATGGTTCTTCTATCCGCAGCAAACAACTTCTGACAAATAACAAGGAGTGTGAGGAAGTCTTTAGACGTGGAACGGGGAAGTTTCTGAGCCTGAAATAATGGGCAGGTAGAAGGTTCACCGTAACTACTGCAAGTGAAAGTAGGGCCACATCGCCGAGCAGCAGTGTTTCGAAGCCAAATTCTATACTCACTTACGAGGACGGTCTTTTGGGGTAAAAGGTAATGATATCCGGATGCCGTGTACCGACTCCGCCCGCGCTATCATCAATGTGCAGCACTTGCGTCAGTACCAAAAGCAACGAACACGCAGTCAAAGGCAGAGAGCCACCAGAAGTTTGAGGGCGCGGATGAGTAGCGTATTTGGCTATAGTAGGGTTGCTTCCAAATTTTACAATGACATTGGTCCTCTTTCCAGTTCCGTAAATGGGGATGCTTCTATAGCAAGGTATCGATCGACGCCGGCCGCTAGTGTTTTGGAAGCGTATAGCTACTCCCTGTTCTCCTGCATTTCCCAGAACACCAGCGGCCGCCGCCGTATGATACCCGTCTACTGCTGCGTTCTTTGTACAGCACTAGAGCGCTACTGTGACGGTGGTGTGAGTACGCGCTACGACAAGCGTAATAGCGCGTCGGCGCGCGTGATTAGGAAGTTCAAATGCAACCTTAAATGTGTGACTGGTCGTGTGACTGGGTGAATGCACGACATCAGAATAACGCTACTCTCCAGCCCCGTTCCCGAGCATTTTGAGCGAAGAAAGTGGCACCTGCACTTTGCTACTGCAACTGCCGACTCATTCACTTCGCAGGTGGTAAGGATCAAGATCCACGAGTTTTCAGTTTTTTTTAACAAACATTGCTAAAGGCTGAAGCACTTCATAATGAAACTTCTGAGAATATACCTTATCTGAATTTACTGTGTTTATGACTTTTCGACCGAGCAATTGTATCGCATTCACAAATGTAGCTATTTCACCAAGTGTGTAAAATTCCCCTGTGGATCCTGGAAAGTATTTCCTTATATCCAGGAAACTGTGATGACGCTTTTCCTACACTCACCGGAGAACACTTCTTTTTTCGTTAGAGATTCGAACGGATAGATATCGACTACAGCTAGTAGTGCATGGGTGAAGAGATGCGTGCAACATTCCTGGAAATAAAATGGAATCAGCGCATCTACGTTTGGTCTTGCTTTACCTCGTTGAACTTCACAAACGCTTCCTTGTTCAGAACACACCGTTTCGAGCTGTGTGGTGGACCCAAAAACATCACATAGAACTGTTTCAGCATTACAATCAACCTCGTGTCTTACAGTGGTCTGCACTTCAGCAAAAAGCCTACTGAACGCAGATGAGCATTCCGCCAAAGTGTCCGCATTCGGATCCTGGATCAACAACGATGAAAGAGGAACTATTTAAGATAGCAAAATTCAAAACTGGTCCCTAACCTACCTCATTTGCATGATTCGCAATCGTGAAAAGTAACTTAAGAAGACTGAATGTGGTTGAGAAATCCGGTTTCAGCAGATTACCCTCGTTAATGTCGTCAGTCTGGAATAGACCCACACTTCAGTAACTCATAATCGTTCTTCTACCTCATCAGGCTTAGTCTAAAACCTTCTCCGAAAGCAAGAAGTTCTAGGCTTTCTACTCACCTTCTTTACAAAAACAGTCAATATTTCTGCCAGGTTGGACCACGTTTTGAGTAGGGAGTGCACATCAAAGCGATTGATTCGCTCTTTAATAAGGCCGCAGATCTCTTTCAAACGCTCCAGGACAATGGTGTCCGGCTCGCGACCGCCACATATCGTTCCAGGAATGAGCTCGACGAATTTGCTGCAAGAGAAGTAATTGTAGTTTCTGCCTTGGTCAGCGTTCATACTTTGCGCCAGCGTCAGCGACTAGTGAAATATAGGTATCGGTCTAACGTACGCTAGCGTCACCAGGGGTTGAGAGGGGGAGTAAGAGAATAACAGACGACGGATTAAACGTCGAGTGCAACCGCACCATACACCTGCTGAAGCAAAGAACTATGCAATCTCCATGTACTGTGTAGTAGTACAGTGCGGTCGCGCACGCCCCAATTTAACGGCACCTGATCCAGCCGTCTGCTACCCTCCTACTTATCCATTCTCTCCACTCCTGGTGGACGCTGGCACACTGGATCGATACCTATACTGTTCCAGTCGCTGGCACTGGCATAGTCTCGAAAAGCTTAAGCGCTGGCGTGAGCTGACGCAAAACAAGAACACAGCCTCATCCCGCGTTCACGATTTGCGAATATGGGGAATTCGCGATGGCGAAGAGTAGACCATTTGAATGAATGTGGTGAAAGGAAAGCATACTTATCAACTTGGACTGTGGGCGGGTTCAGGAGAATGAGCGACTGAGAATAAATGAGGACCGATTGACCCCAGACACTACCGTATTCGAAAAGATAGTGCACGAAGTCAATCGATTCCAATCTGATCCACTGTTGATGACTTTCCCGATCCGTGGACTCCCCCATATTCGCAAAGTGTGGGTGAGGCTTTAGCAGTAGTGATACCAATGACCAAAGCCAACGTTCACTCCCTCATGTTCTACCTACGACTGTTCACCGGAAGCAAGTGAAATAAAGTGTTTTAGTCCGAGCTTGCCTCAATTTAGTAGAAGATTTTTCGAGAAGGGCGCGAAGAAGATCTATCGCAGGCCATTCTCTAACAGCGTTTGCGTGTACAAATAGATCGCGATCTCGAAACAGTTGACAAATAGCACACTGAAACATCATCATGTTCCCACTAAAACGAATAGAATAGCCAGGTGCAATACCTCTATATCTTCCGCTTTTTCAGTACTCTCAGCTATCCAAGCGCGGACTTGAATGAAAAGGAATCGAGACTCTCTACGTCGACCCTCGACATCTTCAATGCCTTCAATACGGTGGCCTAATGCAGCAAAACAGGAGCATATCGAATTGGCGTCCGTTTCTGAAAATAAGATCCATTGTGGGAACGAGCATCTATTTCTTTAGATGAACTTCATATACCGGAGATGGAAGGACGCAGCTGCTTAAGAGCGCGTTCAAGTTTGGGACTTAATCGCACGGATCGCGCGATCGAATGGCGAAGTATGAACGCGCTCCAATTCATTTGAATAGGACGGCGAGTGCCTTTTGGGAGGACACTGCCATTCTGGGACAACTGCAACCATGTTTTTTGCCAACACGAGACAAAATGGCACACGTTCAAAATGTATCTATTCCACGAAAAACGCCTATGCTATGTTAAAAGAATCATGCAGCCAGGCCCACTCTCTGCAACGACATGAGTACAGGGGGGGCAAAAAAAAGACTTTTTTCTTCCTCGACTTTCGAGGCGCTATAAGTTACACTTTATTAAATTATTATCGGACATTTCTACCACCATATTAAAGAGCATATCAAATACTATCATGATACTCCGCCACAGCCTTCTGGAGGAGCGCCATCGAGAGATTCTGCCACGCGACCGTCAGTGGGTGCGTGAGTTCAGCGAGATCGTTGATTTCTCCGCCACTGTAGACCACCCTATTGAACTCCGCCCGAACCAGGTAATTGAGGGGGTTTAGGTCAGGTTACCTGCTTAGATATTCCACCTTCTTCAGGTACTCAACGCCCTTCCATTCCAAGTAGGCAAGAGTTTCTCCAACGCCTT
>MU915651.1:11871-28084 GCA_036418165.1 Cooperia oncophora
AGCTCCGTATCACTACAGTGGGTGTAAGACTTCTGGTGATAATTAGTGTTAATCTACAATACATTTCAGTGTTTAACTGATTATGATGACAACACTTATGTCGTCGAAACTGATTTTTAGATCTTCTACGTTGTCCAGATCCATCTATGCAGCTAAAAGAACATCATTCATATTGAACAATGTAGAAATGAGCGCAAAAGTAACCAGAATGAACGTGTAAAGGGGCATGCGGCACAAAGACTCCCGTTTCGCGCGTTTGTGTATTGCACGCAATTCACGCGCGCGGAGACGCAGGGAAGTAAAAACGGGAGTCGCCGCAAAAACGCCGCGGCGTTCAATGTGTTAAATTAGGCAAGAATCTGGGGAAAAACATGCTTACCACAAGCGGATACGTGACCAGCGAAACGAACAACCTGAGTGAGGAGAACCCCATACTTCAGCATTAGCGCTGGAACGTTGGCACATACAGGAACTCCTGTAACAATCGTAATATGATATAAGTAAAGCCTATATTTTTTTCAATCATCATTCACCTTGGATAGACTCTTGAACTCCAAGCACCGAACAGATCAACGGAAATACATGCGTAAGTGCGTCACTATTAAAAACGCGATGTGGTCTTGGATCAGTGAGATAGCTGAAAGAGAAAAGATACTTACTCTCATAATGGAAAAAGGGACGATGTAGCCCCCTCCTCCTCCTCCCCGACAGGCTCAGCCTTTGAAAAGTGTAAACAGCTAGAGCGTGTACGACCTAATCCTAGGGTGTAGAGGAGCAGATTCAGTAGGGCTGTCGTAGGTGGCCCCCTCAACTACGATAGAGCTTTTAGTGGTGACCAATACACTCGTTCACTGCGTGTGATGGGGCGCGTCAGTGCGGCTGCGCTGGATGCGGCGCCGAGCCCGTTTTCCACCAGTTGCTCAAGCGGGTAGATGACAACAACTGGAGCAAAACAACGGTAGGATACTTGTCGCCTACTCGCTCAAAAAATGGTGAGAAAAAAGGGTTCGGCGCTGCGCCAAGCGCAGCTGCACTAATACGCAACATCATCCGCAACGAACGAGACTATAGGATAGACCAGTATTTAATAACAAACTCATGAAGTCCGAGGAAGGTCCTTCGAGTATAAGCCTCAAGTTGTTCTCGTTGATCGGCTTGGCTATCTCATCCTCGATGACGTTCACATCCTCCAGTGCAATCACTGCTTTACCAGTAATGAATCGTAGAAAGCAAACGATTAACTGAAACAATTCACTTATAAACTTCAGTGATTGCTAGTCAAAAGAGACTGCTTACCTCTTCGAATCTCTCATCAACGCTACTACGGAATGCAGAGATCAGGGCTATATAAGCAGAAATTATTGGCGCTGGTGTTGACAATTTGCTCATAACCGCATGAGAACGCAGTGGTTTAGAGAAAGTTCCAAGAAGTTTTTCTCGCAAGGCACCTTCAAAGGAATTGTTCCAGTAGTTCCCGCTGCAGAAAGGCTCTGTGGTTTCAACTCACCAGTACTCAGTTTGGGAGCAGCAAAACTTATGAATGAAGTCCAGACCTGTAGACAGATAACAACGGCTTCTCTATCAGAGATTTTGAACCATGTCTCCATTGGAGCGAAGAACTCGTTCCACTCTTTACTTGGCATCTGTAAGTAAAGTCATAGGAGGATAGACAGTCATAGGAGAAGTTTCTCATAGAGCTAAATAACCCCCAAAGAGCCATAGATAAACCCATCATACAATATTTGTTTTGTTTATAACAGCTTTTGCAAGCCATTAGGCGTTCCTGATAACTGCCTAAACAAGTACCCTTGACCGCACCCTTCAAAATTCAGGCCGCATTCTGATCAGAGTCTCTCCTATGGGTAGATTTGGCTGGAAGTTCGCCTCCCGACGTGTTTTATGGCGACCACTTGGCTCGGAATAACCTGGCATCCCCTCTAGGAGCCGAGGCGAACACCTCGAAACGCAAAATCTGCCGAAAAAACCTGTTCTCAGGGATAATCCGACCCCTGGAAACGAAAATCACCTGTATGTGCAGAAAAGGCCTGCCATAAGCTTGTCTTTTCAAGACTGACAACAGCCGAAACTAGGCCCATAAAGCTTCACGGTGATTATCTTGGCGCTGCCAGGCATAAACGCCCAATAGCAGATATTTGTGTCGAGCAGATATTTTCGTTGTTCAAAAGAAATGTACCGCGCACAACTAGTCGGGAAGGTGGGACAATCAAATCTACTAGAAAAGAAAATTCCTTCAAACATTCAGCGGCATTTCCCGAACAGTGGGCGAGAGCAAGGGATAAATTTGGTTCTTGAAGAAAATGATAAGCAGTTAACGATCTTGACAAACCTTGGTTCCAAACACTGTCACAAAAAGTTTGCAATAGGCTAGCCATAGCGAAGCGCCATAGAAAAGGATTTCTCCACTAGATAGTTCACTCAGGAACTTGTCGAAAGCCACTTTTTGACTCGTGAGTACCAACTTTATAGCGTCTCGAGCCGGAAGAGCTGGGTCTAAACGGGTTACTGTAAGCCCCTCCAAAAAAGGTAGTTGAGCACAAGCAAACTAAATGCACCGTACTTGGAATCATACCTGATATGACGAAGTCGACAATCTTCTCAAAAACTTTACTAAGGAAACGTAAATCGGCGAGCGAGGTTTTAGAATCGTTAACAACAGCGAACACCAACTGAGTCCAATTTTCATCGTATACTCTGTACATTATCTCTTCGCGACTAGAAATTGAGGATATGCGATAAGAAAAAAGGAAAGCAAATGTATTGAAAACACTCGTCTAGGAAAAAAACCAACAACCCAGAAAACACAGTTGGTTTGTCTCTAACCCGCACCCCCTCCAAAAAACCCCAAACATGAATATTACAAGCTCACCTCGCTCCGCCTTTATTTCGAGCATACAGAGTAAGCAAATCATCAGCTTGTCTGAGAGAAACCAAAGCAGCTGCACTGGGTATTTGATTCGCAGACGAAGAGCTCACAGCAGGACCTCCAGAATTGCCAACTTTTCCTCCCATTATGCTAAAGTGACCAGTTCAACCTCCAGAATACAACAACAAAGACATCAGGAAAAACATCGTAGAAGATCCATGTAGAAAATAAAAAAATAAAGAGAAAATTTAAATACAGCCGAAATCAGGGATTTCCCGCAAACCCTCATTTGAACGTAAATTTTCGCGCCGCTCGCCAGACGCATTGGAGCGCGGAAACCGCGGCTGTGACGTCGGCACATGCCAATTAGGACTAATAGAGCTGTGCTTGGTAGCGCGGAGGACTAAGATAAATTACGCTGAAGAATTTTCACCTTTCAGTCTGCACTCTTCTTCCGACGACTCCGTTTCTGAAGCTCCTGCCTTCCTTCAAATTGGAGGCCTCCTTTTTCTCAAAAGAACTTTCTTATTCAAAGGGCCTTCAGCAAGTCTTCTCTCGCAGTGGCTCGCCTTTTACCTGTTAGTAGCCGTTGGTAAGGAAGGAGTGTCCAACACTTCTTAGCGGCCGCTTACTGAACGCTGCGGATCAGGACTCGTTCTGCCGTTGGGGAAATTTGTGCGTAATATTCCCCCCCCCCTAGAAAAAAACCTCGGCCTTACCGCATGCATCCTGCTGATTCTTCCCCAATCCTAGCTGCCTATCATATGCTCCACAGAGCAAGTGGATCTCCCAGTTGCAGTGTCGATCACATGTTTTTTTTAATGATCGAATAATATCTTACTGCCTCTCTACATCAAGGACACACTACAAGATATTGTGAAAACTCTGGGATATTATTGGCGTATCCGCCTTGTACGTCTTGGATTTGTCGTGCCACTTGTTTTTAATCTGTTAATGTATAGGTGTAAGGTTTGCCGCATTTATGAAAAAGGATTCGGGAATTTGTGGAATTATGGGGATCCTGCATACCCCCCCCCCGCGGTGCTGCTCGAGAAGTTTTTGGTGAGAAATTGTTGATTTGCAGGCAAGGAGGTAGCTGAAGGGACTGTTTGTTGGAGAGTGGTATGGCTGAACGACCAGTTTTGCATCGCTCAAATCCTTGCGTGAGCCGAAGATGCATCGCTTAAAAGCTAAACGGAAGAAGAGTGTGTTGGGCACTTGAAAAAAGCAGAATTTCCATACCGTGCTCCTTATTATTCTATTGGTCCCTATAACTTGCTTCATAACTGTTGCATCCACTAAAGATCAATTACGTTGTTCGCCCGGCTTCTTTTGCTATTACTGGACTCCTCGTCATTGCAAATACTTGGAACAGGAAGTGGATGACCGGCAGCAGCGGAACACGCGTAGACTTTATTTATTCGATCTTGGAGTTCTATGGCTTGCTTGATCCTAATACTAATCTTCCGGGCTCCGTATCATCGCAATATCTGCGTTTTATTGCCTTTCATGATTACATCCTTTTCCTCATTGTCAGTACACACCAAGCAGAGGATTATATATACCATTTTCACTTTAAATCGGACACTTTTCAAACCAAATCGGACACTTTTCAAACCAAATCGGACACTTTTCAAACCAAATCGGACACTTTTCAAATCAAATCGGACACTTTTCAAATCAAATCGGACACTTTTCGAATCAAATCGGACCACAACGGCAGTTGAGAACCAGACCACACTAGGTACTGCTGCAAGCCCCGCCCCAACACCCCCGCCCACTTCTTAGCGCGGCCGTGGTTTTCCAAATGTTTTATGAATTCTGCTTCTTCAAATTTTTTTCACTTTTGCTACTTGACACACACACACACACACACACACACACACACACACACACACACACACACACACACACACACACACACACACACACACACACACACACACACACACACACACACACACACACACACACACACACACACACACACACACACACACACACACACACACACACACACACACACACACACACACACACACACACACACAACTTGAATAGGTTTGGTACCGACACATATATGACTGCGCCCACTTCACAATGAAGTGACGTAAGTTCTGAATTTTTATAACTTTTCGACCTCGTTTTCAGCATTCAATCTTCGCAAAACGATATAAGCCACGCACATTTACAGTCCTCATCATTGCGGACCGGTGGGGCGTGTCAGCCAGAAGGAGTGCGCACACTGTTGAAGCCGTTCTCAGCCTTTTTTGTTGCAACGCGTATGCGACAAAAAGTGGTAGAAAACGAGTAATACGAAGGATATTATACAGTAATGCACTTGTTCGCTTCAAAAACTGGTGCAGAACGACTTTGCCAAACCGCACCAAATGCAGCCGCACTGCCACGCCCCACCGGTCCGCAATGATGAGGACTGTACACACTAGCACACTAAGCCCCGCCCCTCTGACCACGCCCACTTTCGTTTTTTTCGCGGAATTTTGATTTTTCTTCCGAATTTTCACTTTTTTAGGCTGTGACAAGCGGCCCCGCCCACTAATGGAAGCTCCGCCCACTTTGTAGAAGCCCCGCCCACTTTTCAAAAATGACGCAATCGGCGAGGGCTAGTGCCGCACTGGCAGTTTATGGCCTCTTCCTCTATCACATTGAATGAAAAAAGGGAAAGACCACAAAAAAGGGAAACTTTGTTCCGGGTGACGGGAGAGGCCATAACCTGCTAGTACGGTCACTAGCTCGCCGATCTGCATCATTTTTGAAAAGTGGGCGGGCTTCTACAAAGTGGTGGTCAGAGGGGCGGGCTTAGTGTGCTAGTGTGTAAATGCATGGCTATATTCGTTTTGTGAAGATTGAATGTGAAAAAAACGACGTCGAAAAAATTATAAAAATTCAGAACTTACGTCACTTCATTGTGAAGTGGGCGGAGTCATATATGTGTCGGTAGCAAACCTATTCAGTTGAATGTGTGTGTCAAGTAGCAAAAGTGAAAAAATTTGAGAAGCAGAATTCATAAAACATTTGGAAAACCACGGCCGCGGGGGTGTTGGGGCGGGGCTTGCAGCAGTACCAACGTGGGTGGTCTAGTTCTCAACTGCCCGTTGTAAGGGGTGTGTCCGATTTGATTTGAAAAGTGTCCGATTTAAAGTGAAAATGGTATATTTCACTATGAGAAGGCTGATGTGACTCGGATTGAAGAGTTTCAAAAGTTTGATGTTGATTGAACCAAACGTTCCAAGAGAACATCAGTGCTTGTAATCTGTGCACTATTATAAGCTACCGGAACCACTAGGTACAAGGGAAGGTCGTTGAACTACCATGGGACTGTGAATGGAAAATCGGCATATCAAAACAGTCTGGAACATTGTCAACAATCATTGAAAGTTGCTAGTTGAGTTCCGGAGGCGATCTGGGAGCGTTCATGGTCTGCAGTAGTATGCAATGATGGGAGAACATCTGAGTTTCCAACAGTTCTGACCGACGGCAATGACACAGTGGCATTTCGCTTAGCAAACGAGAACTCTCGGGTGCGCTCCCCATTAGCGGAAGCGTTATCTCCTGTGAAAGCTTCTAACCCGTTCTCTCATATTCTTCTAAAAGCGCTCCTTCAGAGTGGACAGGACAGGCCAAACAGCGTCTTCTCGTAATGCTGCGAAGTCATGTTCATGGACCATGCACTTTTAAAGCATAGGCAGTGTTCATATTATTGCTGAATTCATTGTGGGCTGTGAGATAGCACCTGACAATGTTCTCGCTGGTGCCACTCCCTCATCCAAGGTCTGAGCGTTTTGTTCTTCGGTCTCATGGGGATTGTTATGGAATGGGTGAGCACTGCTTCAGTGATAACGACTGAGCTCACCCCTTGGTATCATTTTCGAAGACCGAATCAAAACTCGGATTAGCTTAACGTCCATTCCAAAGGGTAGCTTTACCCCCTGAACTGCTTGGAAGAATATTCGAATACGCTGGAAAGTTCTACCCCATCCAACTTGCGGAGCAGTGTCCATCTAATTGTTGTCCTTTCTGTCCTTGTCCATTTCTTCGAAAGATGAGAAGTTCCTCTTCTCAAGTGATTTCATACTCGACTTGCCTCTTTATGACCGAATTCAGAAAACTCTCTTATGCTTAGTAACAGAAGAATAGATGGTATTCTCATTCAGTGGACGTTTGATGAACTAAACCCACATGGAGCCTCAAGGCCGTGCGCTTCTGTTTAGACTGATACACTACCTCACAACCTATTACCTTTATTACTCAGTACTGTACAGCGCTAATCATGCAACCGTCTGTCTATTGTAACAAATGCCTAAGATTCGTCTCCAAACCGGAAACCAAGAAAAATATGCCAACAGCACAGAAAAATAAATTATTCAATATTAAAACTGCTATACGGAAATGTCGTTTTTCTGCTAAGAAAACTGGAAGAAATGTTGTGATGTCGGCTATTGGAGGAATTATCAGAGCTAGGAGCATGCCTGAAAAGTGTACTTTATAAACATCTCGAATAAGTTTTCCTGCTGAAGACCACCTATAGAACTCATTTCTCCAAAATGGTGAGGGCTGTCAGGGAACTAATCGTCAGAAGCGAGCGTAGCGGCTAGATTCCTAGGTGCGAGGTATGTGACCCCTCATTTTGTCAGAAGAGCAAGCAGCATTCAAAAAAAAATATTAAAAGTTTAGCATGAATCCCTAAGTAGTGGATGAATAAATAATACAACACAAGCAGCTTCGTTCGCATCGACCTTCCCAAAGTTTTGGAAAACACTCTACACACCCTGCTTTCGGGACAAAAATTACTTACCATTACAAGTTACAGCTTCCCATCACCCCTGTGTGAGAGCTAATGCAAGGCGCACACTCGACAAATCACTGATAATCAAGTTCTGCTTTTACTCATTTCAACGGCATATGTGTTTTTATAGCACACTGAAGTTTCCGACTAAGTCTTTTCAATGGAACGGCAGGAGTGAGGTTTTTGAATGGCTCAAAGTTTCGACCACTAAAAACCGATCTCAAATATTGTATTGCTTCATTTGCAAGGGATTGATATGAAGCGGCCGCTGTGCTGCATAGATATACTTGGAATCCCTGAGATCGGGTAGGCGTGGCTGCGTACTTAATTTTAAAATGGCGCGGCCCAGGTTTTCGTGAGATATTTTCATTTCGGAGCAGTCGCAATCATGTCTACATCTAAAAAGAACAAGATAGCAGTTGTTTCAAATTGAAGTATCCCACAAGTAACCCGTCCTATGCAGTGCTCAAAAGCCACGCCTACTCCGTCTCAAGGATAAGGAGTGTATATGAGTTCATACATGCAGCCGTATTCAACGTAGTGGGTATTGGCACGATGTTGGCGGGAAACTCGTCCACAAATGCTTGTCTAATGCCTCGAAGAACAAAGACTTTCCTTCACAGAGTTTGACCGTTTCACATCGTTTTTTCACCATTTTTCCAACATAACACTCTGCTCGCATTTATACCGAGTACCAAATTATCGTGCCATATGCCTTCAATAGCGCACTCGAGTATGCGACCGATGTCTCTGATTAATGAAACTATGTATTGGGTCGGCCCATAAGTAATGGCGTTTTTTCTCACTCGAAATATCGCGCTGAAGATGAAAACTTTTGCCATAGCGTTTTATCCTGTTTTGTAGAGAATTCCTTGCCCTACATGATAGTCTTTTAGTTTCCTTGGATTTTTTCTTCCCACTAATATTTAAGTGCTCAAACTGGAGTGTCAGGTCGACGAAATTGAGCATTTTCGACAGCCTCCCCATTTTACTTCTAAGCTAAAACCGCACAGACCCAGAAGCTAAGTATATGGCTAAGAGGCTGTGTCTCTTAGAATGATTACGACGGTTCAAGTGATTCGAAGATTTCAATATAGACCTCACAGAGAAGCATCGGACCTAATGCCCTATTGAGTCCAACTGAGAGCTTACTGAATAACCTTATTCATGGAGATTCATGAATAAATTCATACCCAAGATCGGTGAATTGTGTGAGGTCATTGAATGCTTATTTATCATCACCAACCACCCTCAGTTGATGTTAGACGTTCGAAAATAGGTGGGTCTGTTCTGCAGGCAGTCCCTCCTTGGGGGGACACCTATTTTACATTGCTCTTTTACAAGGTCTAATCCCGCCTGCTTGTTTTCGCTTTGAACCAAACTTTCAGCTATCATAAGACGCATCTCTCTTTTGGTCATATATATCATACGGTTTGAGCTTCTTCTGTAGATGGGAGCAAAGATAAAATTCAAAAAGTAGTTGTCGAAAACTCACTTTTGCGTCGACCCGAATTTCCCTTTCAATGAAAAAAAATAAAAATTAAGAAGGCAATTATGCTCTCTCATAGGGCAGAAACTTGTCTATCGAACAATGTGGAACGCATTGGGAAAAATTATCATTTTCCATATAAAAATTTGCGTGAGAAAAAAACGCCATTACTTATGGCAACGGCCAAATATATGACGGTTTAGGCTCACCTTCGTCGATGGAATCTTCTCAGGCGCTGAACGAGAATTTAAATTTTGATTTCTATTTTGAAATATTTAAGTGATTTTTCCAGGGTGTAGTTATCCAGCACCAAGAAGCGAAAATAATTCAATGAGAAATCGGTGTGTCTTGAATACTAACAAGCACTTCCCTTGTATTCAGCAATATGAAGCTCAGAACTCGAAAGGAATAGTCACAGAATCAAAACACCGTTAATTAGTGACGCATTTTGATTATGTTTCTATGACATAACATGTTTCTGTCCAAACAAAAATAGCGCTCACTGCATCACTTGGCATTTTATGAGCAATCCAACATATTAGTCGCTCTTTTGGAGGCAGTGGCCATGGTAATGCGATTGTCCATTTGCAGAAAATATGTACATTCGCAAGTAAACTGTGGTCTGAAGAGGTGCTTTCCTGGCATTTTCTCCTGAGAAAAGATTTCCTTCCTTCTTTTGTATTCCTGGAAGCGATCAGCTAAATGATCCCCACATTTCTGTCACATGCAGGAGCCCGTACGTCATTCCGTGAACCGTTTGGAGGAATGCGCTGCATTACCCATTCCCAGCAGTATTCAAAAGCATTAAGCGAAGGCGGTGTAGTGGCAAGTGGCACGCTTATCACGCGCACGGCGCGGGGGTCAAATCCTGGGTCGGCTCCCGCCCAGGCCAACCAAGCCTTCTACCCTCCGGGGACGGTGAATTGGTACCAGATTCGTCTGGGAGGATAAAACACTGACTTGTACATCGGCTGGCCACCGCAAGTCATTGTATAGGCCACATCGCATTCAATAAGCCACTACGATTCTGAATGGAAGTAGAATGCGTGCCGCATCCCACAAAGGGATTGATCAACGGCGAAGACTTTATCCGCGATATCCAGGATTTATCCAGAAGCAGTGACGTTTTTGATGGCAGGTAAAGATAAAGGATAAAGTCTTCGCCGTTGATCAATCCCTTTGTGGGATGCGGCACGCATTCTACTTCCATTCAGAATCGTAGTGGCTTATTGAATGCGATGTGGCCTATACAATGACTTGCGGTGGCCAGCCGATGTACAAGTCAGTGTTTTATCCTCCCAGACGAATCTGGTACCAATTCACCGTCCCCGGAGGGTAGAAGGCTTGGTTGGCCTGGGCGGGAGTCGACCCGGGATTCGAACCCGGGACCGCGCGAGTGGTAAGCGCGCCACTTGTCACTACACCACCTCCGCCTCATGATGCATTTTTCAGATGGTTGAAATTCCTTTAAACGACACTTTGAAGCGTTTTCGCATGCAGAATTGAAGAGTTCATGGTTCCGAAAATTCATTCCTTGCAGGCATCGCCGTCCCAGGAGATCCACACCGTGGCCTCTCCTAGAAGGCAGTTTAACGCGCGTGCGGCGACGATGAGCAATCTTCGCCGCGGCTTGATAACCCATATTCGCCCGCGGCGTCCGTACTTAAAGACACTGTACGCTCATACACATTGAGGGTGTATGAGACTATCAGCCCCCCAGATGTCGATGTGTCGTGGTCCCCGCCCAAACATGCCCAGGAATGGAGATACAGGGCCGTGAAACACGCTAATTCTTCCATGCTCCGCCCACTGCCTTTTTACGGCGCAGATTCCGCCGTTCATAACATCCGTCGTAAGCGCGCCTGTCGCGTGCGGCTCCTTGGCACTTTGCCAAGTCCTTTAATTGCGCTCTCAAATACAAGTAAAACGCAATTTCCTGAGCGATAACATTGGAGTGTGCTACAAAATAAGAGCAGAAGATGATGACAAGGGTCAGAACCTAAAAGCAACTGTGCCACTTCTGCAACATCCCTCGGAGGCCACGTATTTCCACGAAACATGAAAATAAAAACGGCATACTCGTTAGTTTAATACAAGCAAGACGCAATTTCCTGATGCGAATAAAATTTAAGGTGTTGCTCATGCTTCAAAATCCATGTACAAGGAGATGAAGATGACACAGGCTAGAAATGAAGCACAACGATGTAAATGTAAACAAAACAAAAATGAAAAAATCAAGGGAAAGGCAAATTAGATAAACTGGCCTGTAAATTTCTACGATCCGGCGCCAAAGCCATAGAAATACTTAGAACAAACGAGTGGGACGCTTGGGCTGTTTTTATTTTCATGTTTTGTGGGAATGCGCGGCCTCTGATGGATACTGCAGATGCAGCCGAGTTGCTTGAGTTCTGCCCTTGTCATCATCTTCTGTTCTTATTTTGTAGCACCTCCAATGTTATCCGCATCAGGAAATTGCGTTTTCCTTGTATTTGAGAGCGCAATTAAAGGACTTGGCAAAGTGCCAAGGAGCCGCACGCGACAGGCGCGCTTACGACGGATGTTATGAACGGCGGGAATCTGCGCCGTAAAAAGGCAGTGGGCGGAGCATGGAAGAACTTAGCGTGTTTCACGGCCCTGTATCTCCATTCCCGGGCATGTTTGGGCGGGGGACCACGACACATCGACATCTGGGGGGCTGATAGTCTCATACACCCTCAATGTGTATGAGCGCTACATCGTGTACTTTAAATGCAGCGCGCAGTCCTAGGGACACCGTATTCGCTGCATCCTGCCACGTGGGGATCCTGGCTCATACTTGCTTCCTGCCCCTTCACTGTAAATATGAATGCTGACAGAATGGCCTTGACTGCGTGGCTTGACCTCGATAAGGATCCCGCTGATACAACACTGCGGACCGAGTGGTTCTTTCAGGAGTTCTTCACATGGATAAGTCCTTTCATCATTGAAGCTGAGTGACATCTGGGTATCGCTGCACCCTCACTTCAGAAAGGGCCCTGCGCTTACGACCCCCACCGCCTCCCTCGGACAGTCAAATTACGACCCTCCCCTTATGACATCATCACAACCGATGGGTGCCCTGCGTGTGAGGACCAGTATCACCAGATATAGGTGGGTAATGCTCAGCGAAACATTCACTACGATACTCACCTGACGTCACGCCAATCAGAGGTATTAAGTTTTCGAGATTCGGAACAAGAACGGCAAGTAGAACTAAAAAGTGAATATGCTTGCATTATCAGAGGTGTAGTGGTTGAACTTACAAAATACTGAATATGTTAGGAGTTCTTCATTATACATGTACAGGAATAAGTTAGTACTCACATGAAATAAAAACGATGCTGCTTCTCAGCCCGTAGTCAGCAACAAGTGCCATCTTTCGGTTATCGCTGGCAGTTTTTCGCTCAACGAAACGCAAAATTGGCGGTAGAAGGCTTGAGCTGAGGGTGTAGAGTTGGAGCAAGTAGCCAGTGTAGACCACTAATGCCAACAGAGCTTTCATACCGAGATTCAGGCTAGAAAATGTACGATATAGCTGCTCAAATTTCTTGAACTACTGCGGTTCGTTTCGGATTCCAATTTCAGAGGAAGTACTCATTGCTCGGTGACCCAGCCGGAGAATAATGTTAATTCACTTTAAAGGCGGTAGTTGCTATGTGCGAGGTGAATAGATCCGCACCTTCAGTAGCGTGCCACTACATACGTTTCAAAGGGCACGAGAACGGGGATGGAGGGTAGCGATGCGCGTTCATACTCCGCGTGCGCGATCTTCAATGTTCAGCGTTTGCGTAGATACCAAGGTCCCGCACCAAAACACACAAATAGAACAACCAGAGGCAGAGCACGTTTTACCTTGCGGATCCCCAGCGAGGAGGGTCGTATTTGGTCGCTGGACCGAACCCGCTGGGCTTATTTGCCTTTGAGATGAATGTTTCCGGTTGTTGACTTTTCTCTCGTTTTTTTTCTGCCTTAAGTGCGCTATGTACTCGCCCTCCTCTTGTCAGTTTTCCGTGGAAATTTCGGAGGAAACTCCGGAAAAAAACGACAGGCCTTGGAAAAGTTTGGGGAGATGGTAGGTGGAATGGTGAAAGGGGGGCTGCACCAGGGAAGGAATTCCAAGAGCGAGGGGGGGGAGGGAGAGATCGTATTTTGCAAGAGTTTTTCCTGACCGCTGGAAGTGCCCTGATCAGGAGTGAAAGGGCGCAGACAAGTATCGCGTCTGGCTACGGTCAAGCGTGTTGCTGCCCGTGCGGCAGCGCCGCCGCAGAGTATGAAAACGGCGCTCGGATATCTTTGCTATGTAGCTCCGCCACCGTTTGACCGGAAAAAGTGGCACGCTACTATAGCTGCCGACCCATTTGCCACTCACTTACCTCGCACATGACTTGTCAAAAAACCAAGATTCATGAAGGTGTTCAGTTTCTTTTTGGAAGTGTTTTTGCAGTCTCTCAGAAGTATGGTAATAAGCACTAAGTAACTCGGAGTTTCCATGAACTCGAAGCGACTGTCACAACTATTACAAAGCTCAGTGGCCATAGTCATCATCCGTGCAGTTGATTAGGCGGTCAAAGGGTCGCAGACGCGGCTGCGGCGCGTCACGACCGCGGCGATCAGCTGTTTCCAGCCTATTTAGCCATTTTCTCCCTAATTTTTTCGCTGTGTTATTTTTTTCCAAGGTAAGTTGTTTTTTGTCCTTATGAAGTATAGACGTGAACCTTTTCCTTCTATTTTATGTAATCGATAATGTTGCTTGCTGTTTATTCGAGGGGTGTCTGATTTTTTAGGTATTTGTTTCATTGCTTTGTTTAATTATTCAATTGTTCGCAAAAATTAGAGAAATCTCAATCATAATTTACCTTGTGAAGACAAGGAACAACTAACCTTAAGAAAAGCAGCCAAAAACAGTGAAAATTAGGGAGAAAATGGCTAAATAGGCTGGAAACAGCTGATCGCCGCGGTCGTGACGCGCCGCAGCCGCGTCTGCGACCCTTTGACCGCCTAATCAACTGCCCGGATGACGACTAGGTATCGGCGGCATGCAGAATCGAAAATGGTTTCAATCAAGTTCCAGGACATCTTTTCTACGAAGCACCAATTGGATAACAGCAAAAATTTCGATGCTTTTCAAGCCCAGCCTATGTGTTGCACTCCCGCACCACGAGAACTCCCTGAAACAGTTTCTGGGTATTCAAGTAGGACCACAGCTCGGAGAGGGGAGGCGAAAAATGCATTAATTAGCAGGGCACATCGTTGTTGGGGAATCCCCAATAGGGGGGATCGTATTTGGTCGCCAGGAGGGGGTCGTATTTACGTTTTGGCGTTGTGGGAGTGGCGGTTGACTTTTGGTGATTTTCCTGTTTCATGCGTACTATATGCCCCCCATCGATGAGGACGGACAGAGGCTGGGGGGAGGGAGGGGCCGTACAGACTCCAACTAAACTCCAATCAATGATGGCCTAGTTAATTAGTGCCATCACCGCTTCCCCGACGCGATTCAACTGGAGGTTCACGTTGACTTGAAACAAGTGAATTACTTTGCACGGTGTGCGCGTTATTTTGCTCTCAGCCTAGTCGAAATGTCCAAGAGTTGTAGAGCACCCGTCGGAAGTCAGCCTATGTGTAGTCACAAGCCTTACAAACGATAGTGCGGGTCGGGAGCGTTGCTTGAAGCGCAGCCAAGGCAGATTTCTTACCAATTGTAGCGGGGCTCAGTACAGCATCACTGCAAGAACAAGGTCACTTCGGTTGCGCTGCAATACGCGCCGCGTCACAACCCTATCATTTGCAGGGATCATGACAGTACAACAACATCGATTTCGCCCATCTGTACATTAGGTGGGCAAGGCGTCCCTGAGAAGAAACATTATCTTTAATTCAATACGCTTCAAAAATATTTTCTTTGCCCGTATGTTCGTTTGAACCCTATAGGTTTTCCATGAACACCCTATGTTCCATGCTGGCGTAAATTTAGGCCATTCCGTAGAGTAAGAGGCGCGCACAAACTCAACTTTGCTATCGAAAATGTTACGAGGGCAACGTGTACTTTTCACATCACGGGCGTGGCGTGTTTTACTTAAACACGGCGTAAGATGCTTATTTGTGAAATGTTTCCATTCAATTCAGGTGTTGTCTTATCTTGTACCGGACAAAGGCCTGTCTGCAACTGTTCTGAAAAATATCCCTCCAGGAGCGCAGTTAGCTTTACGCTTTTTCACATTTCTTCGCGTTTTTCTTGTTGAACGAAACTCCTCAAGCTTCTACTGACAAGGTTTTGGGCCTTAAAGGCAGTTGGCACGATATTTTGGTACTTGGCCTAAAATGCTAGCAGGGCGCCATATAGTGGTAAGATGGCGAAAAAAACGAAGGGAGACGGTCAAAAACCTGCGAAGAAGTCTTAAAAAAATCTCTAATGACCCGGAAAGCAACTTCGGACGAGTGTTCCGTAGACATCTTGCCAATAACCGCTGCGGCTGCTATGTACTCATATATCCATGCAGCACCGCAGCCGCTTCATACCAATCCTTCGCTTCATATTTTACTTAGCAAATGAAGCAATACGAGCATCAGGTACGGTCGTCCATTTGTGGGCGGGCGGGCGTGGTGGGCGTTCGGGTCGGTATGTTGTAGCTTGGTAGGGCCCTTATAAGGCCAGGTAAGGGTACCTTCCTTGACAAAGGCGCTACACAGCACCTGCTCAGGGTCGCGGAATTCCGTCCTGCCAGGCGGTATCAGTCCTACTCTTCTTAGGGATTTACCGTGCCAACTGCCTTTAACAAAAAGAGATGAGTCCTTACAGAAATTCTGACCCCATTCCTTTTCGTTTCCGCCCTGGAGAATTTGCAGCGATTCACGTGGCTCCTATGAAGAACCCGTTCCACCTTACCAGTAGCTTTTGTCTTACTGATCGGTAAGCACTAACGAGATGTTTTTGCGTGGTATCTTGTATAACTCAGCTATACAATAACTATGCAACGTATATCTTATGGGCGTAGAATGCATATAGTGCATATAAAAC
>MU915652.1:4961-16389 GCA_036418165.1 Cooperia oncophora
TGTGCGGCATTGTGGCCTGCTTCGGGTCCCGGCCCCCGTCCTTCGGGAACGATGGAAGCTACAAGCTGCCTGAGGTTGGCGTCGAGTAGTGGATGGTCGGGTGCATACCTCTAATCTTCAGGTCTGTGGCACCTTAATGCACTTCTGTTTGGATGTTTTTTCTTGCCTGTGCTCGTCTCTTTGTCCTTTTTTGTCCCGCTTTCCAACTTATTTCCATTTTCTGAGTAATAAAATGGGAGCAGTTCCATTCTGACCGGCTGTGCAATAGTTGAACGCTTGAGGAGTTGGGTATGGATCGTGCTCCAGTTTCCACTGTATATCCCAGAAGAGCGTCTGATCATGAGTTCGAGCTTGAGCTGCGAAGAGTTCTCTAAGATGGTAACCATTTCTGTTGTGGAACTAAAGATTTGGGAAAAGCTAGTTGCGCAACATGGCCCTACGTGTCTCTCACCTTGCTGTGCGTCACTCAGTCAGTGGCTGTACGTTGCACAGAAATTGAAATAGTCTAAAAGAATAACTTTCCCAAATTATTTTGCGTATTTTCCGACCAACGTGATACGGTAGCCCTTACTGAGTCGTGTCTGAAGAGACATCATAGCTGCTCCTTTCATATGTATTTTCCGTTGAGTTGACCACAAAATTACCTTAAGCTTACGCGAGAACTTGAGCAGCCCGCCAGTTTAGCCATGTGAGCCTCAGAGCTTCATAGATCTTTACCAACTCAAATTGTTACTGTTTCGTGCGTTCTCGGAAGGGTCTTACTCCAGCGTATTTCCCTCACGGGCCCAACTGTGGGACGCCTGCAAGGTAGTCCCTGCCGCCGTTGATGAAATATTGCAGTGTCAGTGATAAAGTCACTTCTGTCGCTTATCACATCTCCTAACATCTGTCATTGATGCGGTTAGTTTAGCGGTCGTATATGATGTCTTCACTGATTAGATGATAGGAACGGGTTGTCCTTCAATTGCTGAGAGCTCGATAATCGAACCGTATTGATCACATTGTTTTCGTGGGCGGGGTAGCAGATTTCTCCGTAAAAACTTATCATCTTATCTGTTGCTATCACTTTCCTTCATTGACCGCCGATGTCTCCATGTCATGATGTATGAAATCATCGCACCCTGGTGCTGGAACACACACGCTGTGAACTTCGGTGAATCCCTTTCTAACGTCTTTTATCGCATCTTATCAGTCGTTATCACTTCTTTCACCCATTGCTAATGTTCCAGTCCTACCCCAAAACCTTTTCTTGGAACCAGCTTCCCATTCTTAGGCTGCGTTCACACATACGACTTGGCGTTTTGGGAGAATCAGTGTTTTGAGCAAAAGAAAAGCCTAGATATTGATCGGCGCTAAAAACGCTGCTCCTCCCTGAGCTTCTTTCATGAGCGCGCGTTGATACCTCGCGATCTAGCGCGAAGTATGAACATGCTCTGGGAGAAATTGCAACTGCTTCAGTCACGGCACGATTTCTGCGGCTCTTTGTCATTATAAACGACATACTCTTACGAGTACCTTCCGAGCGAGATAAGCGGGACGAGGCGAGTTGTTTCATTGTTAGCGCTATCTAGGCCGAAACGCAACACTTGAGAGACGGGTGAAACGTCACCCCTTATTCTTTCCGTGATATTGGGAGCTCGCTATGGCTCCCATGAGACCTTTTCAATTTTGGATCCCAAAAAAACATATTTGATTGGCGCGAAGCTGGATTGAAAATGTTGCTAAACTCTTCTGCAAACAATAAATTTCAGCGCTCGCCATTCCTCTAGTTATAACCAATAAATTTTGTGGAACATGTGGTAGGGACAGAACCTGACCGATGTAATGAGTACTGTTATGCTTTTGAAACTTTATTTATTCGCGTGAAATTTTTCGTTAGTTTTTCTGCTTTTTTCTTTTCAACTAGACTGATGGGTAGCTGACTGTCTTCTTTTCTTTCAACTTCACTAGAAGAGCAGCGCAGTGCCGTTGAAGCTAATTTCTTCACAGATGACTGACGGGCGGCTCACGCATGTCACTTCTGAGCTGATCGTTTGACAAGTGTTCGTTGAAGTGTTCCTGAATTTGTTGTGACATGTGGATCATGCCTCCCAATGGAGCCGTTGTTTTGCTGGGGCTTGTCTAACAAACGCAGTTTTTCTTATAGGGTTAGTTTGAATAGTTCTAGGCTTCGAATAGCACGATGAGATTTTCTTTGATGGAGGCCAGTGCCGTTCCCAACTGCCAAAATGAAATGGTTCACTAGTCTCGGAACTCTGCCCTTCAGGTTTGAGCGAAAGCGTTCATACCTAGTGCGAGAATGCCACTTTTGCATGAAGATTCCTTTAGCGTCCCCCCACCCAAGGTTATTAGTTCCCGCTGAATTGTTTGTTGGAAACCGCTGTTGAACGAGTTCTACTTTCTATCAGACATCGGTACGAAATTTCTTTTGAATTGATGGGTGAAACGAGCGGTATTACCTGCGTACACTGCATATCCCCGTGATGGAGAGGTGTAGCTGCCTGCTTCGTTAACATGGTAAATATGCGTTTTTCATGGGATAGTTCCAACTGAAGCAGCTGATGGTAAAAAAAAGATTGGAAGTGAATAAATGGAGCTGGAAATTTCTCATGGGAGTCTTGGCGAGCTTCCAGAAACACGGAAGGATAAGGGCCACGTCGTTAGCTAAGCTGTTATGGTCGGCCAAGAATGCGCCCAGAACGGAAACATACAGTCAAAAAGGCAGCTACCGCCAAGTTCAAGTGAAGGTCCGCCACCTTCGAGGTACACTCTTGTTCGCTGCGGACGGTGGGGCATGTCAGGCAGTGTGAGTGTGTCACCCGTCGAAGCCGTTCTCTGCCCTTCTTGTTGAAGCGCGCATGCGACAAAAAGTGGTAGAAAACGAGTTAATACAAACGATATGATACAGTCATATCACTTACTCGCTCTAACAACTGGTGGAGAAGTAGGTTTGGCACCGCGCCAAATTCATCCCACCGGACACGCCACGTCCGCAAGCGAACTACGCATACTTCATTCTAGAACTTCGGTTCGGCTTCCTGTTGCATCATACAATTACTTAAAGGCAGCTCCCGCGATAAAAGTGTCATGGATAGTTGCTTTTCAATTATGAAACAGTAGCTGATAAGTAATTCACCAAAGAAGAGAAGAAGCAGAAGAGTCCCCAACAACACCATAAACAAAATCGCTCCCTGGCAGTCACACCTTCCTCGGTCTCTAACCCCTGGCTCATCCCTTTTTCCCATCTCCCAGTAGTGGATATCATCCAATGCAAAAAAAGAATACGAAAAACAACTGAATTTAGGGTTACGGTAGCGTACATCTTCTTGTGTATTTGTAGTGCGTCGAGCTTTTGCACTACGAAAATTGGGCCGCTCGTGATTTTTTAGCGTTTTACCTTGCGAGATGGGTCGAAGTTGCATATATGTGCTCGTAATGAATACAGTGTAATAAAGAGAGCAGAATCACTTATGGGCGCGAGCGCTGTAAGCAAAAATTGCATGCATTTCCAATTATAGCTCGCCCCGCAACAAAGAACAACTGAGCGGCCCCCGTCAGAGGGCATCTAGCAAGTGGGCGGTCCAACTGGGCGGGCGTTAGAACTAGAACTTTCAGCGGCTGTAGCTCGCTCCTCGCTCGCTGTGGAGTCGCTAGAGTGGAACTCCACAGCCACAGTCTCTAGCTTGGGGCTGTGCTACTTGCACAAGGGAGCACGACCATATACTACTGCAGCGCGGGGCCTGTCTTTAAACTGGTATATTGTCCATTTTTACCGCTCAATAGTTGGTCCATTATCGATCATTGTTTACAAATGTAGAAACCGTAAAAATTGCAGTATGATCAGTTTCTAGCGACGTTTCTAGCGATCAGTTGAATTAGCCGAAGCACTTAAGGTCAGAAATTGAAATTTCTCTGGAGTCAGGTCTCTCAGAATACTTTCACATTCTTTCTCTCTGAGGTATAACTACTGGTTGTCCTATATTGTCGTAAGAATATTCTCTTGTGTAGGTCGTTCCTGACGAGAACAGTGAGCACTGTCATTGCGTGAATCGTAGGCAGTTGTGAGGTATGCTTGTCAAGCGCGGCGTAGGAAAGGAGCTTGTGTGGACTGTGAGCGATTGCGCATGACATAAGGGCGCTATTCTTATTAAAGTGAAACAGAAGTGGTTCTCAATGGATCGTTAGACGAACTCGGAAATGTGGAGGTTCGTAATAATGTTGGAACGCTTCTTCTTCCCCTTTCCCTGTCTGTTCAGTGCTTCTTGGTGATGCGAGATTGTCATGACGTCTCCATTGTGGACGCGAGCGCTTCATGCCAGGAAAGTTGCAACCTCTCAGGTACTCATACACCATGTGTTTAAATAAAAAATAGAATATTTCGGCATCCAAATGTTCCATTTGATAGGAGTGGTGCCAAAGTAAGGAAAATCGTGACTGTCCGGCCCTTTGACTAGACAGTTCCCATCTTGTATTGCACTTTTAACTCCTACCAAAGTTCTGGTGTTTTCTTGTTCACATAAAACATAAAGTCAAACCTTTTGAGGCATCCGTTCATACTAAGCTTTCTGGACGCTAATCACATTTCCTGATCTTCATCATAATATTGCCAATTTCGCTGAAATTTCGTGACCTCCGTTGTTGCTGTCCGTCGAACATTTCTCCACCATTTGTTTCGAGCGAGTAGTTTGCATTCCGATACTGTTACAAAAAATTGAGACAACAGCAACACATTTTTATAGGAATGGTGGGCACGATGGATCCGAGCCCGGTTTCGTTGAATGATTTGCTCCAAGAGCTTATGAAAATTTCTGAACAAACTCTAGAGGATAACGATAACGTGAAGTAAGTGACTATGGCATGCCCTTTTTTTCTGAGACTCATACACTTCTGGATTCCTAGTAGGGTTGTTATAGTCACCCCATCTGTATCGTTACTATCGCATAATGTTTTTTTCCCGAATCAGGGTTTGGGGGGTTGCACTTGGGATCCCTCAGCGCTAATTAGGTGGTCTAACTTTCTCTGGGCCGTTAGCGTCGCAGTAGCTTCACAGCGTTACAGTAGCTTCTCTCCCTCTGTTCAGCTTTGTGATGGTTTCGAAGGGAGGTAATGCAAGAAGAGGGGGGGGGGACATTTTTAGCAGGGATCATTTTTGGCAGTTTACTGGGTAATCGTTCTTTCTTTCCACTCCATGCATGGGGTCATATTGAGAAAAATTAGCCTCACACTCCCACCCACCTCCCCCCTTCCCGTGGCGTGCCGTATCTGGCACGCCATGTAATTCACTAATAGTGTAAAAAAAAAGTGATATCCTGGACATGTTCAAATAGCACTGGCTGGAATTTTTTACTTCCTCACAGACCCCGTCTTGAACCCTTCCATGTTCCTACAAATGCTTCGTTTATTTTCAAAAATGAGGATAAGCTGAATGGCGCTCTATGGGTAATGAGCTACTCTAGAAAACCTGCGTTTTTTCGAGTTTCAAGAGAAGACGGTTACCGCTGCGAGTTATAACCGTCCATTCTTCCCCTCTTCCTAATCCCCCTCCTCCAATCCGTTTTCAAGCTCATTTCAGTGATATGTGAGTGCTATTCAAGCGTTAGTGAGGCCTGGCCGATAGTTAATTTTTTTTCAGAAAGCATGCTCTTCAGTGTCATCCAATGCGACAAGCTTTGTTTGACGTACTTTGTGAAGTTAAAGAGAAAACTGGTCAGTTAAGCAGTTTTTATCTTCCTACAACTAGTTTTTCTAACCTTTTTATTAAAATGCGTTTGGACTATGTTTGGAGACCCTTTGGTCTTGGTACTGGATGTGTCTCGTGTATGCAGTATGTGGATTGTTTCAGCCTTACAAATACGAGCAGGAAATGATGATCAACCGGAGGATCCTCAATTGATGCGGTTGGATAATATGCTGGTGAGTTTCATTCTGCCTGATCGCCTTTTATACCGATTCGAACATTGTTATGTAGTACTGCATTGCCATTTTAGGTGGCCGAAGGCGTAGCAGGACCAGACAAAGGTGCGCCGCTTTCGGGGGATGCTTCCGGTGGAGATCAGGCTGACTATCGTCAAAAACTCGGCCAAATTCGTCTTGTCTATAATCAAGAGCTCCAGAAATATGAAGAGGTTTTACATTAACTTATTACTGAGCTTGAGTTCGTTAACTTGCGCTATTATCATGAAATTTTTTAGGCATGCTCGGAATTCACTCAACACGTGATGTCCTTACTTAAAGATCAGTCTCGTGTCCGACCTATTAGTCAGAAGGTGAGTGAACTGTTATTTGTTCATTTGTTTTCCCTTCTCTTCCTCTATATTTTTTTCCATTATAATTCCATTAATGCTCTTATTGCAATTACTACTTGATAAATATTTGCTTTCTATTTTCTGTTGGTTCAGGAGATTGAACGAATGGTGTCGATAATCCAAAAGAAGTTCAGCGGCATCCAAGTCCAGCTTAAGCAGTCCACGTGCGAAGCTGTCATGATCTTGAGAAGTCGTTTTTTGGATGCAAGGTGAACATTTTTGCCTTTTGCAGTACCCTTTTCTGGTGACTTGTATGAATAATCTGTCGCAGCTCGCCTCCGTAGGGGCACTACATGGTACATACCGAAACTAGTTCACGCCACCTTGTGAATATCTGCAAATTTATGTCTCAAAAGTTGCTGACCTATACCCTTTTTCAGCTTTTACAATTTTCAGCTAAGCGTAACCTGGTAATTAACACGAAGTTACAAAAAGAACTCGCGAAAGTACAAATTGTCTCTCCCAAGTGGAACAGCGCCGTATATACATTTGATTTTGTCAGTATATTGCCAACCGTATCAAAAATTAATCCATCGTTACACAAAGAAATAAAGGCACAGCTTACAACTACCTGGCGTCCTATGCACATTGTGCGCGCCGACAACTTATTACGCTGTCCCGCTGTCGTGCTGTCTATAATGTACAATGCTAGCAACCAAAGGGTCTTATTCAGGGCATTTTCGTCGTTAGTTTCAACAGGAGGCTATCGTTCGTGGTGCACTGGAGTAATAACTTCTTTATTTCCAGGCGTAAGCGTCGTAATTTCTCAAAACAAGCAACGGAAGTTCTCAATGAATATTTCTACTCACACCTGAGCAATCCGTACCCGTCGGAGGAGGCCAAAGAGGAACTCGCTCGGCAGTGTAACATTACAGTGTCCCAGGTCGGTGTGGTGTTCCTGATGTGCATTTTTTCGGTTCCTTTGTTATTTTCAGTGAGTGTAATAATCGATAAACGTTCGGGACGCGGCTGATTTATGAATCCATTTCATAATCAGCAAGTGTTAGATTTATTGCGAAAACTTGGGAATGTTCTTTTCATTATGTTGTAAAGGTAAATTGTGGTTTTCTAGGTATCGAATTGGTTCGGTAATAAGCGGATTCGCTATAAGAAGAACATCGCCAAAGCGCAAGAAGAAGCTAATATGTACGCTGCAAAGAAAGCGGCAGCCCATGGTCTTGGAGGTATTTGATTTGCTTCTGTTTCTTTTTTTTCTGGAGAGTTTTAGAAGTCTTCGCAATCCTAGGTCTTCCTGGAGCCAACTATGGTATGCTGGCAGGATCCTCATCAATGTTGAACCCTTATCAAGGAATGTTACCTGGTCAAGATCTTAGCCATATGGGAATGCCTCCTGGATTCGATCTCTCTGCTTATAACCCTCAATTAGTGAGTTCGTTGCTTTTAAACCCTTAATGTTTGTGTCCCAATTTCTGTACCATAAAATCTCCGCATTCTTGTAAACTTTGCAGTCTTTAATTTCACTGTGCCAAAGACATTGTTAGGTGGATCTCTCCATTGATTACGCCTACGATCCATTCGGAAATGAGGTGGGAATCTTGCCTCCATTGAATTACGCCTGACGATCCAGTCGGAATGTCAGGCCAAAACCATAAAGAGTTCCACATAACAATCTCTTCACAGTGAAACAAAAATTGCAAACCTTAATGTTTATCGTAGTGTCCACGATCAGCTGAAGGACAGGCCTCCTCCCCTGGGGTGATCTGCTGCTCCACAATCAAATATGATGTGCCACTTTCGTGAAATGCGTGGTAAAAGTGCTGGGGGGGGGGTATGTGGCGTACGGTGTCTCCGCCTTTGGTGCGCGGTCCCGCCCCACTTTGTTGGCGCTGTCTTCTGTCTTCCGTTGCATATATTAATGTTTCGTAGCGACAGGTTTTTTACACGTTTTTTACGACACGTTCTGAAAACTCGTCCGAGCGCAGGGGACTCGTACAGGACCCAAAGCCGGGGTCCTTATCTGCGGCGTTTTGACGCTTTTTTGGCTTTTTTTTGTTCACGCACGCACCTCTTAGTGCCACATGCTTTCGTCCCTCCATGCTAGGCCATGTGCATTTTAGTGGAGACTGGTGATTCTATGGTGAGCTAGTAAAGTCTTGCCGCTCACGTCGAGCCCGGCGAATGGCACGGTAATTCCAGAGTTTCTATCCCCTATACGTGGGTTGTCTTTATAGCGATGAATTTCTGTTAGTTCTCGGCTGCCCGACCAATGCTCGGTTGGGGACCGTCTGTCCGTTTGAAGGCGATTTTGAAGAGCCATGAGACAACTCGTACGCGACGACTGCGGTTTCGCCAGCAGCGCAGCGACCTGGCAGCACATCCCCCTCGATAAACCGGGATCCATTTTCATCCGCTTGATCATTTTTACCGCTCTGGTTATGGCTTCAGTGTAACTACTTTCATCTTCTTCAGATGGCCCAATATCAAGCAAATTTGGATAACGACAAGTAGGATGCACGAATTTCTCGATACTCCTCATCATGTTGTCAACGATTTTCACTGAATCTCTTGCCAAGCTTTTCGTTACAGTATTCGGCATAGTTACATTGCCTTGCCATTGTGCTATGATCAGTTATTTTCTTCTGATTTTGATCTCTTAGAGTTCAACATTTGACAGTCCTGACCACATTGTTAACCGGTTTTAATAGGGTTGACTACTAGAATGAGCAGCGTCAAAGCCAAGTCATAGGCATCATTCAAAAGTTTTCAATTTTTGTTCCCTTCTATGTTTTGTATGTAGTAAGTTCGCCACGCTCAGAACAGTATTCTCACCCTGCTTGTAAATATAGTCATGTAACTGTTCTACTAGCTTCGTATGTTGCACAAGGTTATATCCATGATTCCCAGTACAATGAGAATTGTCCAGCCAAGTTCAGACAAAGCCTTCTAACGAGCGCCAGTCTCATTTACTGGTATACAGTGCTTAAAAATGATTGTAAACTGAGTTTGAAACACAGTTGTTTTGATTTTTCATAGGTAAATCATGAATTCCACTATACTTTGAGTGTACACACAGCAATATTCCAGTAGTTCATACGAATCAACTCGTTTCTCGCATTTGCGTTTTTCAACGAGGTTAATATTTTACGAGATAATTTTGTAGTAGATTGGTCTGAATCTTTGAAAAAAAATTGATTCCTGATTGTGTTTTGTTATTTTTCACGTAATAAAACCGTTCTATAATGTTTGCTATTGTTTCACCAGATGTTTGCTGACCGAAAGGAATCCTTTTTATATCCCAGGAAGATTGAGTGGTTGCTGGTATTCCGAGTGGGTCGCACCGTGCAATATCTTACAATAGACACTGGTCAGTTAGCCACTCAGATAGTGTGGGGGGGGAGGTCTGTCAACACAAAGGTGAAGCTTCACGAAATTGGTAGAGTCTCGTAGCCATGTCATTTGTCATACGGTTGGTCGTCCGCTCCCGCCCCCCCCCCCCAACCTCCAACCATGTGAAAAGGGTGGTGCCTGATATCAGAGACGTAAGAGGTATCCGCTCATTTCTGCGCTCTTGAGTCGCAAGTTGTCTTAGGTCTTCCCAAGTCTGTTGCAACAGCGCTATTCCTCTCATTCACTATTCTCTGTGGCCATTCCAGTCCTTGACCTTGGTCATCCTTTCGAGTCATTGCAGTGAAGGGGAAAATGAACAAGGAGCGTTTCAGACCCACAAGCAGAAAAGGAATTTATTAGATGTCCCTAAAAGAACACATCACAATTACAAAATATAAGTACACTAATTTGTACAATAATCTCACAAAGACATGGCCAATCAACAATGATGCCCTAGGGAAAGCGATGATGGCGCGATATGATGTGGTATCCGGAGAACACCTAAAAATCCATTTTTTGCTTATGGTTAGTGGTAAATGAATGAGAAAATCAGAAAATTAAACAGCTCGTAGGCATCATTCTGGCACTTTCTAATTTGTACCTCCTTCGTAAACCATCCTTATAATGAACAACGCTTCAGAATGGAATGCCAGTGGCAGAGCTACTTGGAGAATAGGAAGGGGGAGTTAATTGGCCCTAGTTGGCTGCGTCGCCCTACCTTCTTTACAAATAAGGTTATCTAATCCTCTTCCTTCCTAGTTAACGAGGCCGTCGAAGTCCAGTAAAACCGCTATTTTTGCTTGGTTAAAATTAATAGTTGTCCTTTTAACGACCTCCTCCCCCTCCCTCCGCCCTCCATGATGGTTTTTTTTTAATTTTTCGGGAGACTGAGAAAAAGGAAGTTGGGAAAGCCCAGCAAGGTACTAGGTAGGAAGGGGTGGGAGTCGTACCGGAAACTTCTTTCATTTCTATACTGTACCCTTTGCGGGGAGAAGGGGGGGGTGGGAGATGATTGTCTGACCTTTAATCACCAAACTGATGATGACGATGATGCTGATTCGATTGATTGACTGATTCCACCAATCCAGAAGTTTAAAACTTCGAACTTTCTTCAGTTGCTTTTATTAGAAAAATTCTGAGGGCTCCATTCCCCAAAAATTTCTTGTAAACCAACAGAAAATGAAAAACTAGTTATACCTGTCCTCGATTCATTCGAATCCATCAGATTCAGGTGAAAATCTCACTGTCAGGGTTCGACCTCAAAAAGGAAAAGCTTCAGAGAAATGGGTTTAAAATTAGAAATAAATAAGAATAAAAAACGGAAATTGAAAAATACAAAAAATAATTAATAAACATAGCAAGTTGGCAATTAATTAATATTAATAATTATTCATAACTTGTGATACATTAATGTCTGATACGCTGCTCCTCAAAGTGCTTTATGTACCTGGGTAATCTTTCTGCAGTGCCCCTATAAATTGCTCGGTATTGATCCGGCTATAACCATACCGTAGACAATGTATTAACTGTTTTTTATACCCAATAGCCTTGTATTTATGATAACTATCACTAACTATCGATTATAAATAGAGGGTGAGGTGTTGTAGAGGCAAGTAGGCAGCTTAGCACGGTTGCCCACCAGGGGTCCACATGCCGGTCGGCTCCCGCCGAGGACAGCCGTTCCTTCTAGCCTCTAGGGTTAGTAAAATGGTGCCCGGTTCGCCTGGGAGGACCGAAAACTGGTTTACGAATCAGTCGGCTCCCGTAAGTCATAC
>MU915653.1:1712-16581 GCA_036418165.1 Cooperia oncophora
CTACACGCAAGTGAGAGAGGGAATCCGGAGCTCCGCACTCCGCCACGATCGAAGATCAGAGACGCCGCCGCTTTTGCCAAGGTTTCGAAGATCAGGTGGGCCGGACACGTCATGCGTTTCGAGGACGACCGCTGGACCAGACCGCCTATGCGATGGTCAGACTTCTTCGTGAAAGCTCTGAACGAATGGTATGAAGTTCATCGTGTCCCTCGAGCTGAGAGAGTTCATTGGGCAACTCTTGCACGTTGCAGGGACGAATGGAGACGTTACTGGCGCCCGCTCGAGGAACTCGATGATCAACGGGAGCACAGGTGATACAGGTGATTAGAGCAAGGAGTGTTTCTTTTTTGTTTTTGCAGTAGAGTTTTTGCGTTTTTTTTCGGGTATTTGTTCAATTGCCTGCTTAACTGTTTAATTGTACGCAAAAACCAGAAGAATCTCAATCATAATTTACCTTGTGAAGACAAGAAACAACTAATCGTGAGAAAAGCAGCCAAAACAGCGTAAACTAGGGAGAAAATGGCTAAAATAGGCTGGAAACAGCTGATCGCCGCGCTCGCACACACCGCAGTCCGCGTCGCGTCCCTTGCCGTCCTAATCAACTGAGGCATTGTTCACAGTCAGCGACCCTGACAAAACGGCGGTAGGGAGAAAAGAAAGAATAGTCATCGATCGGAAGATCGCCGAACCGCTGCGATTCGGCGGTTGTTGCGGAGGCGTTTAGGAAGTCAAGCTATCCCTGGGCACATGTTTCAAGCGGATTTGGGTATCCTGGGGCCAGCGCCGTGGCGCGAGCGCCAAGCAACTTCACGCGAAGCCGATGTGATTTCCGTAGAGGTCGAACTACTCCTAGGACAGAGATTTCTGCTAAATCTGCCCCCACAGAAAAAGCAGGTCAAAAACTGGCTCTTATTTTGACCAGCCGGCTTTGCCGAGCTGATGCTGCTCACACCTTCGTCTGAGATAAGGTAATGGATTTAACTGAGGCGGCGCGGCTGTCGACACGGAACTATCTTTCTCCCTCACCGGCTTTTCTTTTGTACAGATAGTCAACAATCTTTGACCAATATATTCATATTCATAGGAGTTGAGTATATGTAGATGCCGGAGTAGATGTTTATAGGAGTAGCTCACTTATAGTGCACTACATGCATTCTTTTATATAGTGAGGTTGTAAACAACCACACATTTTCAAAGTGATACCAAAACACGGATTTTATTCGCGACCCTGCTAGCGGTTGATCCTTCCTCTATTCATCTTATCGCTTTCATTGGCGCTTTTCTGCATTGGTGATGAGTTTATACTAAACGCACTATACGCTTCCCCTCCCGTACTCTCCCTCACTAATCCCACCCACCCACATTATACCCTCACCACTCCCACTTGCCCCACCCACTCCCCATCCCGCCGCTGCACGTGCTCACGTCCACCTGCCACGCGAGCAGCTCGTGCAATGGTTTGGAGTGCACTACATGGTTCTCTTATATAGTGCAGGGTGTTATCACAATCAAAACATTGGATTGATACATCTGCACCAACTGGTTTCGCCACCGGCTAGCGGTCGTACACTCTCCTACACTGACGTGTTTGAACCCGTGAAGCATTTTGCGGACGGACAGACATACATACATACATACATACATACGACAAACCGACACACAGAATTAGTGGTTTATAGAATGTAAGGATTGCTGTCAGATCGGTCGGTGTAGCAAGACCTAATGTAATAATAATAATAATATAATAATAATAATAATAATAAATAATAATAATAATTATTATTATTATTATTATTATTATTATTATTATTATTATTATTATTATTATTATTATTATTATTATTATTATTATTATTACTAACAATAATAACAAGAATGGTGGTATAATAATGGTGTCGAGCAGATAACATCTAAAAACAGTGCCCTCAAAAAACAAATTTTGCAAATAAATAATGAGGTTCGTGTAATATGTTGTGTTGGTGCACCCGCACATGGATGTTTTTCACTTGACGCACAAATTTCGGGGGTACTGTACGCAGCCTGACAACCTGAACTTACAATCTTGTCCAAACTTCTACAGTTTCCCACCTACAGGTGAGCTAAACATCACCAGAGAGCAGTCCAGCACCAGTAGGACCTTGAGTGTTGTGCGCTTATTACTTTGGATTCCCCGAGGAAATTAGAGTCACGTCGGGTCTACACAGCGCGGAATCTGGGTGGCATGAACGGACGACAGTCGTTGGAACCTGCTCGAGATCAGTGATCGGCGATATAAGATGAGGATGACAGGTGATCACGAACTCACCGAAGTTCCACACGGGGTTTTTCACAGGAAGAATATCATGAAGATCAATTCCAGCACAAGCGCAATAGCTATAACAATCTGTAAGTGTAGCTTGTTCTTATACAACTGCACACCATCACATACAAAGTGGCTAAAAAGTATGGGCGCCCAAACAAATTCTCCTCCTTTACAAGAACGCATTTTTTCTGTAACTTTTCACTGGAGATACCAATAGTTCAGAAAAGCCATTAAGTAGCGTCCACATTTCCCTGTGTCAAACCAAGTTTTAGAACTTGAGACAATTTTAATTGAAAGAAAAAAAGCAAGAAATGAAGTGGATTCTTCCTAGGAGCACGGGGAGCGGTCCAAGTTATAGCTTTGGGGCGCGATTTGTCGTGTACCGACCGCGGCGATCGCCGCTGCTGTAAGTATGAACGCTGCCTAAGCGACGACACAAGACATCAGACGCGGTACGACTGAGTCGAGGGTGCGCCGCAGGTGGGCCAACTCTAAATCGATGTAGACATTGATATGTTCTTGTGTCGGAAATGGTGGTTTTTTTTGTACTCTCTAGTTTCTTGTCCATGAAACGTCACACAGGAAAATCAAGAGGATCTAAGCCCGGGCTGCTAAAAGACAACTGGTCTTTGTTGACGAGGCCCGGAACATTGCAATCAAAGTCTACACGATATGGCCTATATTTCCTCATGAGCGCAATCCACGAGCTCAGAAGGCTATCCGAGGCTGTTTTGTTGGCAGCCGATCCCAAAACTCTTAAGAGCCCGTTCTTGACAGCGCTGAACCAATTTTTCAATTTGGCGTCGACGGCTAGGAGTGGCTCACTGGCTGTGGCGAAAACTACCTTCCAAACAATGAGACCTGTCGCAAGCAGTTCGAGAGATTTTGCTTTCTCTACGGTTCTCTTCAGTGTGGTTCAGGTTTGTTTGACTGCTGCTGATGCGCTCAATTATGGAGCATTTTTCATTTGACCACAACTATCCCTTCACGTAGCGCACGCCTGCACTTCGCTTGCGTTTCGTGGACCCTTTTTCAACAGGTTTTTGCAGAAGATGTAGTCTTTGTACATTCGGTAACTGCGAAACACTGAGCATCCTTTCACAAGGACCTTTGGATGCTTCCGAGCGATTTCCACTCTGTCGGCAATGGACTCCAAGGCCGATCGTCACAGTGGTCATCCCATTCAAGAAGTGTATGGTACTTCAGTGTTTCGACTGGTCGTAGTGATTCCTGCTTTTCTTCATGTTGACATTGCCTTCAAATTTTCTTCAACTGGCGATCTTCTGATTGGCCCAAAATGAAGTTTTCAATTGGTAACCACTGACGGAGTCACTCTTCAAACTGGACGAGATACCTCTTTCACAGGTGGTGCACGGCCGTGTCATAGTAAATAAAAAAACGCACTGTTGGGAAGTACTTGAAAGAATTGCCACAGAATTGTGATAAACCGTTGAATGCAAAATGTTTGGGGAAGAAGGCTTTCACATTTTTAGCCATCACGCACAAGTAAAATGTAGCGCGCGTGAACCCTATGCTGTCCTAACTTGTTTTTGGGGTTACCTGTTGTCTCCATTCCCCTAATTATTAAGTTCTTTTCTTTGGATTCTCACCCCCCTCCCCCTTCTCATCTCTCAACGACTGGGTGCCATTAGGACGTAAGTCCTCAGTCGTTGAGAGTCTCAGTCGTTGAGAGCATCAATCACTGAAGTCTATATGGGAGTACCCATCTGACGTTACTTCCGTCTAAACAGAAGACTTCTACGTTGAAGCGCGAAACGTTCTGCACGAACAAATGGATTGTTTTCTGACCTTAAGCGAGTGGAATTCCCTGCAGTACCTTGGGCCGCAAAAGGGGCTAAGGGAGATCAAGGGACCCCACACCATAGCTAGAAAGAATCTTTCTTCCCCGATTTCCTTCACGCGCTAACTGCAACGATAGAGTTACCACTACTTTACCGCTATCCGTTTTTGTTTCACTTACTAAGTACAACTGACAGCTAATGGCATCGTTCCGCTCAAGGTGGCGGACTGGCCTTTAAGAACGACGAACCAGTCGAAACGTAGGCAGTTTAAGCCAATTCTTCCTTCTAACAACCCCTTTGGCCCAACAAATTAAAAGCCGCAAAGTTTGCAATAACGCCGAGGTTTTATGGAGAGAGAAGCTGAACACTTTTGAACTCGCTCTTTGTCATCTCAAGTTTGCCATCAATCGATCACTATCGATAGGAAATGCAATCGTGGGCAGATTCACTGTACCCCTCCTGGCAGCGCAATGAGTGACTGCGACTATATCTTTTACAACTAATGCAGTTTCCATGAAAACTGAGAGAGAATTCCGTGCTGATAATCTCCAATTATTGCTACAGTGCAAGATTATTGTAGTAAGGATGAACGCTCTGAGAATTTAAATGAGACACTTACAGAAAGAATGAATGATCCTAACATGCAACTAGCTGAATTCTTGATGATTCCAAAAGCAATCAGAACTAACATTATCGCCTGTGAAAGTAACTCTCTAGTATATGGTACAAGAAAACAAACTTCATGAAAACTAACCATAATAATAAGAGGGGAGAGTTTGACATGGTGATAGTCAATAATCGTCAAGCTTGTGAAGACGATCATGATCGTAACAAAGGTCGTCAGGAACCACTAAAAGAAAGCCGCTGTCCGGCTCTCGAAGAACCTCGGAATAATTGAATATTTATTTTTCTTCAAACTTCACACGAGGTTGTTAAGCACAGTGAACGGCTAACGTTTCGGCACGATTGCCTTCTTCGGAGCCTGGAAGTGGAAACCAATTTATGATTTATACGACAAATGTCATACCACCCTACGAGACCTTCGAGACCCACTACCCCATCACATAATTAATAGGAAAAACCAAGTACCGTACCTTCAACCTGTTCGGTGGTTTGTCGCCCGTGATCGTATCCGAGTTCCGGTGGGAGGCTAACCTTATATAGTGTGAAGTTTGAAGATAAATAAATATTCAACTGAGAGAAAGGTATGAGTTCTCAAGACATTCTTCGTTGGAATAGTGCCAAAAATAGGTTCAACTATGTTTGATCTCAAATTTTGTTTCTATTCAACAAAAACTTTGTCTCCTGACTTTTTATTAGTATTCATTTTGTCAGCATCGATGCACTCATTTATAAGCACGCAATCGGCTATTCTAGAAAATCCAGTCGATTCGGCTGGCAAAGTACACTCCCCCTTTTTGTGTACTGAGTCTTTCTCCTCCACATTTTCAAAAGAGAAACGGCTAGTAAGATTTGTCGTTCCACCAAGGAATGTTTTTTCAAGTTTTTAACTTGACCCGCCCCCTCCTAGTGGCACTTTTCTGATTTTTCTTATTCTTCTATACAAGAGCGCAAAAAAACACTTTTCTCCCTCGACTTTCAAAGAGTTACACTTTATCAAATTCCTATTCGATATTTTCATCATCAAATTCTGCGACCGTGACCCTGTGCCTGAGGTAGTTGATTTCTCCGCCACTGTAGATCCACTCTGTTGAGCTCCTCCCAAACCCGGTAATCGAGGGGTTTAGGTCAGGTGGCACACTTGGATATTCCGTCTTCTTCAGGTACTCAACGCCCTTCGATTCCAAGTAGGCGAGAGTTTTTCCAACGCCCTTCGATTCCATGTGCTGGCACCCAATCCTGTAGCAGTACGAAGTTTCCAAGATGGTACAGGCGACGACATGAAGGCAGGATATTCTCCTCGAGTTGGTCGATGTAACAGTCAGCGTTCACTTTCAGTCCGGGGTCCACGAAGAAAATATCGGTCTTTCCATTCCAGGAACTTCCGGTCCATACCATCAACCCGCGCCTTGGCGACTGCGGTGAAGATGATATCCTTTACATCTTCGGAGCTGTTCGATGTTGGAGGCCCTCCGTACTGGTCCCCAGGTAGCTGTGCATGAGTGACTCCATACAAGAACAGCTGTTTGGAGGTGACGTGAATTCCATAAGGTCTTCTCCAGTCAGGCTGCGATTGGAGATGACTTCATATTTTGGTGTACATGAAGGTGATGGACGAGAGCCTGCTCCTGCTTATCGAGGAACATCTTGGGTATCTTCCGCCCTGGTACTCGTATCCACGTCTTCTGTCTGGGCTGCGTAAACTTTACTGATATGTGACTCGGCCAAAGTGTCTTTTTTTGCCCCTCCTCCTGTATCGCTCCTCTTGTAAATTGTTGAAAACGCTTGAAAGGCTCAAGAAAAAAAGTGGTAGAGTTGAAGCCTGCTGTTTGGTTGGTTCTCGGTGTACTGTGCAGGTACGTACGTAAGCATTCTAAGTCATTATAACAACTCCGCATACAAGCAGAAGAAGAAGTGGTAGTTTAACAAATAGTGGAGGAACTGTTAGCATGATTCAAGTAACGCCCACCGCAGGCATGCTTTCCGTTAGCCGACTCATTTCCTTTTTTCCCGTTCTACGGGCTTCCTTGGATTTGAATTGCGACCTTTTGATCTGAGCCCAATACATTGTAGGTATGTTTCACTTATCTCGAATATCAAGCCATTCCCTATAGTTCCTCTCATTTTCCATTGTTCCACTCTCTGTGCTCTTACTCGCTAGAACCAAATTATGAATTCTTTTTTATACGAGCGCCGCCCATTTGTGAATTACTCTTCCTCAATGGCCTCATTTCATGCACAAATCCATCACATCCCACGTTTTCGGCTTTCCGATCTCTTCTGAAACGGAGTGCGAATTTTTAAAATAAGTTGGTACAGGCTAAGGCTGCCCCACCCACAGCGGGAGGTGTTACACTCGAATCATGTGTGTTTTGTACATTCGGGCCATGTACTATCCATCCTTGACCTAGCCCCTCAAGCTGACTCCTCAGATGATGCCGAATTTCTAGTTAGACAGATAGAAAGACGAAGCCGTCTGTAAACAGTAAGATAGGATCCCTACTTAAAATAGCGACTTGGCTCAATTTGTAAGACCTTGTCAAAAAAGCGGTATTGCGTAATTGAAAACCTGCAACAATCTCAGGAATAGGTATGGGTGATATATTAGCGAGCTCCTGTCGTTTCATTCCCGTAAACGTTGCCACTACACATCCCTGATCCGCGTGGTGGTTTTCCTCTACCAAGGTTCCTTCTGCAGAGTCTCACTACTTATTGAGAGTGGTTCCCCATGGAAGAGTGCAAGGTTTTCTCGAAAAGTGCCAGTTTGGTAGCTTCAGACTTCTTTTTTGACTTTTTTTCAACTTGATTCCCGCGAGTCGCCAACAGTCGCTTCGTGAAAAGGTCATCCGTATGTCCCTGCGTCTCTTAACACGTTCGGCGACGCCATTTCGCAAAGGACTCCACTTTGTCGTTCGTCGCTTTCGCGGCGGACGACACAGCCACTCCCTTTTGTCTTTTTCGGCAGAACCTTCCGTGTGTTGTTTTTTTTGAAGTTATTTACATTTTCCCTGCAAACATAATTTCATGCAGTTTTACAGAAAAAAATGGGCTTTTCGTACTTTGCGAAGTTGATTGGAAACGGACGTAGAAGATTTCCTACTAGAAATTATGTACGAATAATTACGTAAATATTACACAAACAGTATTGCGTTTTGAAACAGCACTAATACAACACTTTTATGTGTTTTCTTGTGATTTTCCCCCGTCTTACTGGAAGTTTTTACCTTTTTATTCTTGAAAGAGATTGATTTTGCCGAGGAATATTATTCTGATGACTGTCATTCAAACCAACTTCTCCATCAGAACCAACTTCTTTCAAAAAATAAACACAAAATGTTGGTAGTAATTTCTGTTTATTATCTGCATTGTTATTTGTATACAGTTTCTATGAAAAGAGAGGGAAATCACTAGAAAACAAATGTAAAGTGTGCGTCTTCTACAGGGAGTGCACACCGCCTCGAACCTGCTAAAGACCCCTCCCGGGACTGCACGCACCTTTTACACCAAGCAGTCATGCTTGCTGCCTTTTGAAATAACGAATTTTCATCTTTTTTGTGCAGTCGTCGCGATTTTTCACATCGATTATGAACAGCGATGATATATATGTCTCAGGCGTAAGCTCGTACACTTAGTGGTTTTAGCGATAGTAAGGGCACCAATTTGGGCGATTCTCGCTTTTTCGTCCATCTTTGCTTTACTGTCGTACTACTCAGTGCCTCTACTCCCGTTTTCCCTCTGTCTGCGGAGAATTAAGGCTATCTTGTCACAGCCATTTGTACAAAATTACTGTGCTGTCACCTTCCAAGCAGAGAATGTCCGAACTCTCGAATCTTATGAAAAACGGAGGAGCTTCACCACTCACTTCATGTGGGACACCGCAAGCCGAAGCAGGTCCTCCTCTTGCAAGTGATCTTGCTAATTTCCTATAAAAAACATCCTCCTGTGTTAGGAAAACGGTGAAAATAAAACTGCTTAACCATTATTGTGAGCGACAAGTGGAGGGCATCTTTAGATAAAATCGTCCCTGTTGTGGAGTGTGGTGTTACCCTTACGCAGTTCAGTTTCCCCTTATACAACTGTTGCAACCGAAAGGGAAATTGTAACAAATTATTTCATTTACTAGACTGAAGCAATCACTAGATGACTGTGATTCAAAAAGTAAGCTTCGAAAGTGCCTAAACGCTAGCTCTCCGGTAAGTCTTCCAGTTGTTCTGTGCCTTACGAGGTTGATAGGTGGAACATTTATTAGTGGCCTAACGTTTCGACTCAATCGTCGTCTTCAGAGGCCAGTTGTTCCACCGTTTAAGCGGATAGGTCCGCAGCCACACCAGAGCGCTGTTAGTAGAGAAAACAGCGCTCTGGTGTGGCTGCGGACCTATCCGCTTAAACGGTGGAACAACTGGCCTCTGAAGACGACGATTGAGTCGAAACGTTAGGCCACTTAATAAATGTTCCACCTATCAACCTCGTAAGGCACAGAACAACTGAAAGACTTACAACTAAGATGCCGAGTCTGCAAGAAGAGAAGCTGGAGAATGCTAGCTTTCTGGCCTTAGCTCTTTGGGAAAATATCTTCTATCGGGTTGAGCAAAGATTCATTATTAGGTTTTCGATATCTATTCCCAATGATTGAAACATGAATGTCAGTGATACAATCCCCACTGCTACCGATGATTTTGGCTTATTTCACTGGTGATTTGTCGACTCTCGCTTCTCTTCATATTCGGGGCTGAATGGCAGGGAAGCTGATCAATTCTATTTTTTTTCTCATATTGGTCCTTTGTGACGAGTTCCTTCCCTTGTAGGGTGCTTCAGATTCGAAAACTAGGAATGGAGTATCTATGGATCAAATTGCCCATGTTATCCGGGTCGGGAGTAGTCTTCCCTTTATGCAACTCGTTCAAGTTGCAATGAGAAGGAGATTTTCATCGAAAATCGATTGCATTTGAATCCTTTGAACAACATGTCGCCCTCTTCAGTGACAACATTTAGGTGAGCCACAGCATAGTTAACTTATGTACTCTTCACCTCTCGTGCTCTATACCTATGTACTCCCTTTTCCTCTCGTGCTCCGTACCTTACTAAGTGAGCAAATCCTTCCTTTGTGGACTAACGAGTAATGACTCAGCAATCGTGGTACGACAGGCCCTGATCGACTCGTGGGAACGAAGAGCAAAGGGATGAATGTTGGTATTTTTACTGCACGCAAGTGACGCAGTTAGTGCATGACTGACAGGAATTGGCTATGAGAGCGTTAGGAAGACCTCTGAAGACCTCTTGCTAGTGCTAGTTCTTTTTGCTAAGCTATTTTTACTGACAGGTCACCTTTGGTGAAATCTGTGTGAAGCTGTGATATGTCGTTAGTCAGCCGCTTCATTTAGAGGAATTTACGGATTTGACAGGGCGGCTTGTTCTAACTTCAATGTGTCTATTTATTGCTCTCATCCAAACGAGCACCACCAGTTTTTCTTTCGGGAGCATTCGTAGAACGAGAGAAGGTCGGTTCAAAACCGCTTGAACCAAGGAATCCACGATCGTTCCTCCATTGAGGATGGATTACAGATATAACAATTTAACCCCACTTTTAGGGAAACTTGCTATCTGATGCAGTGGCTGCTAACATATAAGGCTCTACATACAGTGCAAGCATCGTGATGGGTGAAATGGCAATTTCGGTGCAACAGTAGTACCCTCGCCTCCCGAATTTCCTTCTCTGATACTGTCATCAATCATACCGATCCCACCTATCATTTCCTTAAGTTTTCCCAACTTCTTACCACTTCACTGAATTTTCTAAAAGGTTTTCCTATTTTTTCCAAGAGATCGGGAAATGAAGTAATGTGAACAACCACGAAAATTTTGTCGCGTTCGGAAAAATTCTTGTCAAGGCTCACCGGTCTCCTTCCCAGCGACCTGGTGTGCTTCTCCCAACGATACTGCATCCTTTTTACGAGGAAGGTGAAGTCAATGATTTTATCGAAACCCAACCGTTCTTCTGCCATCAAACTGTCCAGCTGAGGGGTAAGAGCGGCCCTGGAGGCGCAACGGGTAGCGCACTCGCCAGGAAAGCGGGTGGTGAGAGTGCCTCGATCCCCTCAGATTGAGGCTTCTGCATATAACTCAGCGTTCCTGCGATAACCTTTGAAGCGCCAACTGCGGCATTAAACGTCTTCCTTTGTAAAAACGTTCTCCAACCTTTTTTCGCTCGGTTGTCCTCTTTCTTTTCCTTTCCCCCACTTGTGCCTGCACCTCGTCAGCCATCGGATTCCTCTTTTTCAGAAACTTGAACTCAGTCCCTCCATTAGCGTCGATTTTTTTGTTATTGTTATTCTAGTCTATATGGCGATGATACAACAGAAATGGACTCCAGTGCTCGGAACGAAAACGCAGCCAAAGAGTGATAGCGATTTGCGCCGATCGTCAATGGTTAAAAAGAGCATAGACGAAAGGGAGGGGGCCAGAGCGGTACTCTTATATTTTTCTGTACCCTCTCGAAATACTAGCGCTAACAACCTGGTACTCTTCTACTCTCCTATACTTTCATGAGGACTAGCAGCATGTGCTGATAGTCACCGTCCTCGGCATTGAAGCGCTGCTGCAACGGTAGTGCGTATTGTACGGACGCCTGATGTCGTCAACTTTGAACCCAGCCTCAGGTAGACAAGTAGCTCGCCACCACGGAGTTCTCGTCGTTTGAAAAAACTCAGCCTCTGTACCGCAATCCCCTGATGTTCCTGGTAGATATGCGCTGTCCTCTACCTATCTGCTCTACAGGGTTTCGCATAGCATCGTTCAAATGGTACACCATTTGTTTGGAAGGAGACCTTGCGAATCACCGTCAACATACGGCGGAATGATAGGAGCGACCTGATACGTTATGAAATGATACCATTTTCATTTTCAGTGGCCACGTAGTGTGGAGCGGTTGAACTCGGGAATGAACACTTGACCTTCGACGCCAACCAATGGAATTGGATTTACCATGTATTTAGCTTCTACAAAGAATTCGCCTCTTCCCAGATACTTTCGAAACTACGCCCTACAACCAAAAAAGTCTCGCCAAGAGAGTAGTCCGAGAAATGGACGTCAAAGGAAAGCGCGTGAATTTGCACGTCATTAATAAAAGAGGTGACGGGATTCATTGGAATCATTATTGTTATTACTGTCATCATCTCTAATTAGTTCATCCTTAGGATCCTGTCATCAGGGCTGCTCCGCTCCTCGTCACTGTTTGTGAATTGCTGTAGTAATATCTATAAATCACCTTTTTGCCATTTCAGTAGAAGTATTTCTTTTCTGTGTTAAAATTTTTTTTCAGTAATCCGTTTGATTTCTATTCTTATAAAATAATAAAAAAGTTAGTTGAGTCACGTGACTGCAAACGAGAAGGGAAATCACCCACTACCATCTTAGCACAATCTTCTTCTCAGCCTTCTGACGGAACTCTTGATATCTAGCGAATACATCAAAATCTAATGAACAAATCCTTTTTTTAACGTTCGTATACTTGCTGATCTGCGACTGCTTCGCTCTAGGACAGAGAAATATCCTGATTCCTTGATACGTGGCCGCTCAAAATAGTGGTTGATATCAGGTTGTGGCGTTGTCACCATTTTGTCGAAATACCGAATTCCTATGTGTTGACGGAAATTGGCAGAAATGCCCCTTCCAGGGTAGGTGCGCCCAAAAAGTTAGGATGCTTTCATATCCTACAACTGTTTCAACGCAATCGACGTCGATAAGTATATATTCGATAAGTATATAATCTTCTGATAGCAGTCGTCGAAAGCTTTAGTGTCGCAATGTTTGGACGCAGTTGAGAGGACAGTCGCCAAGGGAACACGTAGTTCTGCCGGAACCTCGCAGTGCCGTCACATATGCACAGGATGGGGCCACAGACAGGCCCAGTTGCACCGCGATAGACTCACACCTCAGAGAAGCGGACACTCCAAAATAGTCATTAACATGACAGAATGATTTCAAAAGACATAGTTAATATATAAACGAAGCAACTGTGACCAAATTACAATGGGACTCTAATCACTTGAAAGCACTTTTCATGTGATGTTGGAACTTTGCTCACCTTCTTCTATATCGACGTGCTTTTTCGATTTCGCTTTCTTCCGCTTCGTCATTCCTGAAGTGCGCAGTCTCACAACTTAAATAGATTGAATGAAACGAAAACAGCTTCAGCATACCTCGTATACTTTTCGTAATCAGCACTTTTTGGCATTGTTGCTTCGCGAATGAGTGCTGCTGGATAGTAAGAAATCCACTGGCTTCCTGATAGCGTCAGCTCAAGGTACATGACACATATTAACATGCGTACACTATAGTTGTCTGCGGACGGTTGGGCGTGTCAGCCAGTATGAGTGTGTCACCCTATCAAAGCCGTTCTCTGCCTTCTTGTTGAAGAGCGTCTGCGACAAAAAGTGGTAGAAGACTAGTAATACGAAGGATATGATACAGTATTGTCACTTGCCCGCTTCAACAACTGGTGTAAACCGTCCGCAGCAAACTACACTATATATAGTTTATTACACGTATCAGGGTCCGAGAGAGCTAGCAAAGTGTTTCCTAGCTTGTTGACTTGAGACAATGTAGCACGTCCTTATGGTCCATAGATGGCTCGGAATTATTCCCTTCGAGCGCACTGATTTTCTGTCTTTCTGCGCATTCTCTCATCTCTATGCCATTTATATTCATTGTATTGTGTATACGAGGCTTTTACACATACGCTGATGTGAGTCATTCATTACACAGGGTTGTAAGCATAATGAATGACTCAACCATAGATCCTTATTGACATGCCCTTTGAAAGGGATGTGAAAACATATCAGTGCCCTTCATCCTTAAAGGCACAATTCCAGCGAGCCAGAGAGAGGTTCGTTGCTATTGTGGCTATAAACTGAAGTGCGCATACCAGTTGACTCGCTCATGAATAAAAAAAGCAAAGGAAACAGTCGAAAACGCTCGAAATCAGGCCATCTCGGTACTGAGCGAAAAATAAAAAATCGATGTGTTTCTCGGACGTGAGGCCAGACGAGAGCAGCGAGAGAGCAAGCGATCTAGTAGGACAACCGATAAGATATCTACCAACGTGGGCGGAGTCGGTCGCAGGCTTTTTGGCGGAATCATTTGTACAACCTTATGCCTTACCGCCGCATCTCACAAAATTCCGAGGCGAGACTTGTGCAGGGTTGTTTGTTACGGGTTCCACTATCTTCCCCTTCGAAGAGCGTAGATATACTCAAAATCCCTGACATGAGATCGGGTAGGCGTGGCTGTCTACTTGTATTGTCATTTTTTAGCAGTCGTAATCATGTCTACATCTACACAGAACAAGATAGCAGTTGTTTCAAATTGAAGTATCCCACGAGAAACCCGTCCTATGCCATGCTCAAAAGCCACGCCTACTCCGTCTCAGGGATAAAGAGTGTACTTATAGGATTACAGCTGATCTTTGCCGTACCTTTGAATGAAAATTTGAAAGAGAACAGATAGACCTGCAGATTGAATAGATTAACAAAGTAAGTACGATAGGGAGAACCACGTTAACCATGATTTGTATCGGGCAAAGGGGAGAGTGTCGTCGCAATATCATCAATTCTCAATATAGCTCTGTAAACTCCTTAACTCTTGATAGAACAAAGGCACAGGTTGCTTCATAATTGTCGGATGTCAAAATGGAATGGCATGGACAGAATCGGGCTACGTGGAGCTGCTACGCCTAAAGGAGGCGTGGGTCGGTACAGCAGCAAAAGCATTTCGCCTCGTTAGTTAGCCTCAGCATTTCGCCTCCAGTCTGCTTGCCGCATAGCGGCAAGCAGACTGGAGGCGAAATGACTTTGGAGAATCTCTAATCTTCACGAGATCTTGCTTTATGCCCGTTGTTTGCAACCATGCGTGGAGCTGCGTGAGTATTCACTACGTCGGGTATGTGACAAGAGAACCGCGCTGGTTGGCCTCGCGTGCAACGAGGCGTCCACAAATGACGATGGTTCCAGGTAGCAAATGGCGATAACTGGCAGTTCAGAACAGAAAACAGTCATGAATGTCTACGATGGGCTCTGCACGAACTCCGGTGATTCGGCAGGTTAACACAAGTTAGAGCGCGTTCAGACTTCGCGATCGCGCGATCGCG
>MU915655.1:5737-16383 GCA_036418165.1 Cooperia oncophora
TTGATATGCGATCACTACAGCGCCTTATGAGCAGCGCACTACCGAAAAAGTTCCGCTAAAATTATGGAGCCGCCTGGCGAAGCCAGGCCAGCTCGGCGAAGCCGAGCTCAAGAGAAGGAGGAGAGCACGGCGTCAGCCGTGCGATCCGACTGGTCAGAGTATAATACATGAGCATGTAGTGCAAAGTCTCCAACACCTCGACAAAAGCGGCAACATTCCTCATTCGCTGTTGTCAACTGCTATCACGCTCTGTTACAGACCGTCGACTCCCCAACTCCTCCCCCCCTATATCACCAAACAATGAACATCTATCTTCTCATTCTAATTATCCTTGTCAAAACTCATCAGCTGATACCAGCCCTTTTCACCCACCAATGATGCTCTTGTCCCACACCCTATTTTACACCTCGAACTTACGTCCCACTATTGCTGTGACACACGCTATACACTTCTTCATTTCGTTTGTTGGAACCAAAATCCCTCTGTCAGTGGGACAGGCGCTGTGAATTTCATGACACACTCAGGTGCTATGAATTTTGTGACATACACAAACAAACAACACAAACACACACACGCCCCATTGCAAAACTACACGACGTCCCCCGAATTTTGTATTTTTGAGGCTGGCTCGAGTTGATCGGGAAAACGACTATGTCACTCGATCGTGCTTATAGCTAAATCTACAGACGGAGGACATTTATGCATTTTTTGTTTTCAATTTCATCGCTTTATGGATACAGGATCAGAGGACCGAAAAATTAGCCGTTGCAAAAATATGCGACATAGTTCTATTTCTGGCAGACTTTTACTGCAACCAGGCCAACCAATGAAGTTTACAACTTCTACTCATGTGCTCCTCACTATTCGACCACTCAACTTTTATCCAAGAGTTTTAGATTGTCAAGTGATAAAGGTTGTCAGGAGCATGGTTCGCTATCACAACATGTCGAGATAACAACATGCAGTTGAATGGGAACTAGTCCTCGTGTTGAGCCCCCTCTCCATGTATCACCAGGAAAGGTAAACAGGTCGCCATGGCCATTCAGGATGGGATGCATATTGGCGTGTGCGTCTCGGGACACTGAACTCAAATCTGGTTTCAGAATTTGCGGAACGATTCTCTAGGAGGAGTTGGGAGGGGGAGGGTTCCAGCACAGTACCCGCCGAGTACTCCTTGTGCTAGCTTAAGTTGAGTTCGAAAGTCATCAGTGAAGCGGTCGATGGTGTAGTGGATAGGTAAGTTGCTTCATAGATGCGAGGTCATGGGTTCGTTTCCTTGGCAGGTTCGCACTTTTGCTTTTTTTCCGAAGCATCTTCTGTGAGTCCCGGAAGAACGTCTATTCCGTTATTTTTCGAGTCTGCTCTCATTTGCGGAAGGTATAGAGTCCAATGCTGGCACTTCGTCAGTTAAGCTTCTATTTCGAGACTTCTTGAAAAATTAGCTGGTTTTCAGATGGTACATGAGTGAGTTAAACTACAGCTACTGAAGAGCACATGTGGTGTGCTTTCAGGCCCGTTTTTCTTTAATGGAGAATTAGTTAGGCACTTCAAATTAAAATTTTAATACGAATCCAATGAGTGTTCTCCTCCAAGGGACATTTTGTGCGGATAAAACTCATATTATGAGTAAGCCCATTATGCTGACTGGGCAAGATCCTGCGTTGCTTATCCAGTCAACACCTGTATAGTTGATTCGTGGAAGCTCTTTTAAAGACCACAACTTTATTCAACTGGCTTTGTCACCTTTAAAGCGTTTAGAAGTCCTCAACATACCACCAGGTGCAACAGCCTTGATTCAACCTTTGAAGATTCACTCCTTCCTACTGTCCAAAAGGATCTATAGATGCTTCTTTTCCTATTTTTCTTCTCTCTCTCTAGTTTATTTTCAACTTTGCTCTCCTCGATTTAGGAACTTTTTGTCCTGCTCCTGTATGTAGCGGGATACTTTGATGCAAATCCTGGTGAACTTGTATCACCTGTTCATTACTGATTCCCTTCTGAATGATGTGACTACACCAGTTGAGGAGTTTTCATCATTCGTTGTACTCACTGTGAGAAGCTGTTTTGAGAAGCTGTAAATATTTTTTTCGAAAGAACACCACATGTGCTCTTCAGTAGCTGCAGTTTAACTCAATCATGTACCATCTGAAAACCAGCTAATTTTTCAAGAAGTTCGAAATAGAAGCTCAACTGAAGAGCCAGCACTGGACTCTACAGCTTCCACAAATAAAAGCAGACCCGAAAAAAGGGGAGAGACGTTCTTGCGGGACTCACAGAAGATGCTTCGGAAAAAAGCAAAAGTGCGAACTTGCCAAGGAAACGAACCCATGACCTCGCATCTATGAAGCAACTTACCTATCCACTACACCATCGACCGCTTATCACTGATGACTTTCGAACTCAACTTAAGCTAGCACAAGGAGTACCCGGCGGGTACTGTGCTGGAACCACTCCCCCCCTCCCCTCCCCCAGTCCTCCTAGAGAATCGTTCCGCAAATTCTACTCAAATTCTGAGACCAAATTTGAGTTCAGTGTTCCGAAAGCGTTGAAGAACGAACAAGTGTTCGCTAACCTCAAAGTTTCCGTATATATAACAGAGGATTTGTTGATAAGAGAGATATTTGTGTCCCTATACGGAAATCTGATAACACTGAAGGTAAAATCATCCGTTTTATTATACAGCTTGGTACTAATTTTACCGTTAATGATATTAATTGTTAAATCTAAATAATTACTAGAAACCTCACTCCTATGAGTTTTTTCAACTGAAGGGTATTTTGATAAACTTGAGAAAGTAGTTCATCCACATCATCATCAGTTTGGTTGTGAACAACAAGCAAATCATCCATATATCTATATGGGATGAACAGCTTAGTTTTATTAAACTTTTTAGATTTAGCATAGTCATATTCCATGACAGAAAGCGTAAGATCTGCTAGTAGTGGACTGAAATTGCCACCTTGTGGGACACCTTTAGTCTGTTTGATTAGCAAAAAGACAAAAGCTGTTACGTAAAAGATAGTCAATAAAGTATACTAAATCGCTGGATTTGTAATATCTGTAGTTGTTCTTGATTCTTTACCATCTGTATAGAAAACATGGTAACCATTAGTGGCAATAAAGGATCTGTTGGCATTTTTGAAGCAAATGTTAAGGAGTTCCTGCATTTTCTTAAGAATAAGATCATGCTCTAAATTTGTGAACATGTCAGTGAAATCTGCTGTGTAAATTTTGAGATTGTCGAACGTGATGTTGTGTAGTTCGTGACTTATATTAATATTACTTATAGACCAGTATGTCTTGATAGTCCTGTTGCGATTCCGAATTGCTTTAGCATAGTTTATGAAGTGATTTTTAAGATGTGTGAAGATTATGCGTAATTCCTGAGCCAGTGGTTTAATACTACTGCTATGTGCACCTGTGATGTACCTGAATTTAACTGGGTTCTTATGTAGCTTTGGTAAGGCATATATAGTAGGTATTTCTGCATCAATGGATATATTGATATTATTCTTTACACAAAGGAACTTGTGTTCAATATTAAAGAATACTTGTTCGTATGAGGCATTAACTCATATGTGTTATTACTATTTCCATAGACAAATGTGTGGTTGGCAGCATCATAAGAAATGCCCATTTCATGCATAATGTTCAGAAGGTAGAACTTCTTACAGATGATGCCATAGTTATTATTTGCTTTGTCGAGTGGGCAGAACACGTATTTTTCTTGATATTGTTTGATTAAGTTGTAAGGTATGTGTTCTCCTATATCTTCAATATTAGCCTTTGTCAGTAAAGGTTTTACTTTGTCATGGTAACATGAACGAAAATGTTTATATAATAGATTAATCTTGTGATTGTGGTAGCTGTATATATTAGAGAAATTTATTATCTTGTTGAGTGTATCTTCAAACACCATTCTAACTTCTTGTCTTGTTATGCCTGTGTCAGATCTATATTTGGTCCCTTTACTCAGTAGTCTTCTGAAACCATCTTCTTGTATAAGATTTACATTTCCTGTGATAACGTGTTCATGATTTTTATCACATGAGTTCTGGTATCGTATTGTGTAAATACATATTACAATGCTTGTTGGGTATTTTGCTTCAATTTTTCGTAGTGTCGCAGAATCGTTTCACACTTTGTTGTATTGGAGAAGTGTTTTGCTGAGCCATTGAGTGTTGCTGGGTACTTAGAAAGTGACTTCTACATTTGGCGGTGAATTCACTGCTCCTCTGCCATTATCTTGAGTAATATATGCTCTGAACCAGTGATCGTGGATTGAAGGATTCTGTTGGAATGGGTATTTCATGTAAGACACCGCTGCTTGGGAACTGGACCGTCTTAAGTCATTGTATTGAAGTTCTGTGTTGTGGGTGTCTTCTTTTGCGTAGTGCAAAGGAATATGAGGCTGGAGTAGCAGAACAAAATATAAGTTACCCTAGTTCTGTATATTAACTCTTGTGTAGAAAGTCGTGCAGACATGATGTGTTCAATTAGTTCTAGATTGTCTTCGTTCCGCAAGACCTTTTTGACCATTCGAGAAGTAATTGAATAGGTTGTGAGTGTTTATCACTATTACTTGTTATCTTGCCCTAATAGTTACCGGTGATGTGCCTTACTTTAATTTTTCTTTCTCGGCTTCTTTGTTTTCCTCGAGTTATCCTTTGTTTTGTATTTAAAAGACAGAGGGAGAGAGATGATTGCCTTTGTACATAGAGGATTTCTATATTTGGATGTTTCACACGATCCCTTTATGGATACCTGTTCAACCTCAAAGGGTATGCTGTTCTATCAGAAGTTTTGATCAAAGAAGCTTCCTGTTTCTCTCAATGCTAGTTTTCTATTAACTTCATTAGAGTCCAGTACTGTTTGTACATGTCTAAGTTTCTCGTCTATCACATATTGTAGAAGTGACTATAACGCGCTCTGTGTCGTTCTTTGTGTGAAAAAAATATTCAGAATAGATTATTCTCCCATTCTTGATCTTTCAATTTTTTCGTTACAGTCATTTTCTTCAACATAGTTGTTATTCCTTCTATTGTTCTATGCATATTATTGACTAATTATATGAACACTTATATATTTCTTCCTTACAATTTCTGCTTATCTGCTTTTTCTTTATTTTTGTTAAGTTGTAATATTGATGTAATAGTTCTTGTATATATATATGTTATTTCTCTATTTATGTTATCATCACTATGTTTCTCGTTTCCACTGTTCTTTTTATGCATTTTGCTTGTCTTATTCTTTTGTGTTATTCATAATTTCGTTGAATGTGAAGTGATCGGCCCCAGCCCTTACCTTGTGGAACCGGGTAGTGGAAAAGTAATTTGTAGCGCTGATTTTCGCATTTTTTGACCTAACAAGGGAGGTCGTTCAGGGCCGTGGTGAGCTTTTCAAAACGATTTGTTGCATGTTGTAGGGGTCCATACAAGGACCACACAGATGGGTTTCATTTTTGCTAAACGCTATTGGGAATGTCAAAAAAGGAATAAAAACAAATCGCTTAAAATACGCAAGTTTTATCATCTCATTCGCATCTGTTTCAGCTGTAAAGCAGAATACAAGAGTTTATAAGTGTTTCTCAACTAGACATGAATAAGAAGCATTTGAAATAATGTCAAAAATAACCGGGTTGGACCTTACTTGGCATACAGTGAGGTACACTGCAATTTCTTTAGGGGCTTATGCAGCATCCCTTCGCGCTCGCAGTGGCCTTTTAGCGCCACGCTGGCCCCAGATCACGTCGGCGCCATAAATAATTGTCAGAATCGTGATCAGGGCCATTGATTACCCCTGTTTGAGAGGTTTCAGCGAAAAATTTTTTTTCGTTTTCTGTTAGGTTCATCAATCGCTGACCCCTTGGATGGCAGTGACAGCCGAATCCTCCGTTAAGTATTCCATCTGGCAGACGAACCGCCAGAAATTTTTCATTTCTTGCCCCTCAACTTCAGTAGGTCTTCATAGAACATCTTGCTAGCTTCGGAGCCACTAAACGAGCATCCTGGATTTTCTTCACTTTTACCGTCTATGCTTTCGAGAAAGAACTCGTTACCACTTGCCCGAAGAAAGGTTTTTGTTTCTCATATCAAAGGTATGAGAGGAGTGCAGTGTATGTGCGTCATTTTTTGTGTAGTTTTTAATTCTGCGTCTGCATACTAGCAAATGAAAAGCTTCCTCTTAACGATGTTGGATAACGACTCCTTGGGGGGCGGCGGGGGGTTGGGGGGACGGGGGGGGCTGATAAGCCGCTGGTGGAGATCGCCGTGGCGGCAACATAACACAAAACTCGAAAACATCTTTCTCGGGGCGTACTCTATACGTAGGGGTAATTGATAATCCTGATCACGGTTCAGATACTTATTTTTGCCGCGGAGGCCATCTGGGGCCAGTACGGCGCTAAATAGCCCCGCCGCGCAGACTGACAATGATGGTAGTACGAGAAAGCCTTTTGCACCAAATTAGCGACACAATGCGCCATATTCAAAAATGAGTGTCGTGTTCATGATCAGAGCATCGGATTACCGCCGTAACCCAAGTTTCATGAAGAGTTTTTTCGATAGTATTTCGCGAGCGTAATAATTGTAGTGAGGCTACTTGGACCGTGTCCCCGCATGGAAATGTGCTTTCAAATGGGCGTATTCCGCGTCATACCCATATATGGGCATCACAGAATACAAGAAGCCCAAGAAAATGTGAAAAATGCAAAAAGTAGCGCGTCGCGCAGGGGACCCGATCCACAAACCTCACCGGCAGAGACGCGCCCGTCGTCGCACTATACACCATCTGCCACTCCGACACTAGAGATACAGGACCTGTTGAAGAGATATGCGCAGATGACCGGAAAACTCCAATGCAACTCACCGCATGCCAAGTAGACCATTTGGATTTTGACCTTATTTTGCGCTGTTCTTCATGCCTGCTCAAAGAACACCCTGCATACTATACACTGTCAACGCTACAGCTAGAATAGAGGGGAATAAGCTGGTTTAAAAAGCCCATTCTTTTCGAATTGTTTTTGACCTTTTTTGACATTCCCAAAACCGTTTAGCAAAAATGAACCCCATCGCTGTGGTCCTCGCATGGACCCCTACAACATGCAACAAACCGTTTTGAAAAAGCTCACCACGGCCTGAACGACCATCCCTTAGGTAAGATCTACAGCGGATGAGCGTCGAACCCATAGCAAGAGAGGAGACTTCCGCCAAGAATTTGCTGGGCCAGGGCTGCGTGCCAGGGGTGACTCTCCTGCCAGAACTACCACCCCTTTGAATAGGTCAGTAACCCATCGACCGGTATTAATATCTGATTTTATACATGTTGTATGTCATAGTCGCCATGTAATTGCCATTCTTAGCAAGTCTCAGTGAAGGTTTATAGGGAAACGTCGTAAATGAATTGTCATGGAACTCACTAGACTGCTGCCCAGGAAAAACATTTGGTCCGAAGTGAAGCCGTTAACTGCTTCCATTTCCTCAGAGTCGTTTTGTTTTGCAAGGTGTTGCTTATATGCCTGGTGAAAAGAACCTTATTTCTCTTCAAATGTCCAACGATCCAGCGATCTAATGCAAGATCCTCCTGCAGTGGATGCCTATTCAAGATAGCGACTCGGGAGCCCTGAGGAGATGAAGAAATCTGAACAACTACGGTTCTTTTCACTGACGCTACTTCTTTTTTCAAAAAAACTCCATTTATCTGCCTATCTCTTACCTCTGGTTTGTTTTCTATTCCCGAAAATATTCTAATTTATCGTAATGCAGATTAGTTTTTCACGAGTTGGGGCGCAGTGCCCGCGCGTAGTACGGGGAACCCTGTAGGCCTTATCACCGACAGCATATCTTGGCTCAGAACCTTTGGCTCCATCCCTCTTCTGAAATGGTTCTTTCCTGACACTCCTAAAACCTTTCTTCAGAACAGGACAGGGAGTGTACGGCTTTGACCTGGGAATTTTCACCGGTTTGAGCCGTTTCGCGCACTGAATCACTATACAATTAACTCAGTTTTAGGTTCAGGGTTCAAAATGTGACGTCTCGATCTCCGAGGCATAATAGTTAGAAGTAAAAGTCGATATCCTCTTCTCTGTTTTACTCAACTAATAGCATTTATTACGTGCTCTCAAGATGTTCCTATTGCTGAACGTCTATCAGCAGCGCATTGGTCAGTTGGTTGGTGAAGTTCGTTTTTTCACGTGATGCAGTTAAGAACTGCACCCTTTTGTACGCTATGCTGTACATACAAATGAAGGTGAAGATCCTCGTGACGCACAGACCTACGAACATTTATGTCACATCACAATGTTTAGCTATTTAACTGTTTAACTTGTGTGAGCTTTCCTCAATAGAACCCTATACTGTTAGACTCAGCTCGTCGATTTCTGTAGGCTGGCATCCTAAAAACTGAAAAAGTCGAAAATTGAACTGTGCTTCCTATCGAAGTACCTGAGGACACTCGTTAGCGAGCGAGTCTCGCTATAATTGTAACCAGAGGGTAAACGTTGGGAATTAAATCATTCAGGAATCAAATAACGTACTGTATCGCGTGAGAAGTGATTAAAAACTAGATAGTTGTGTTTCCCAAATGCTGCTGATCATTTTGGTGCCAATTTTCCTGAAAATTGAGGGGTTTCGCTCGATGTCACTTCGGACGATATAGCCTTTTCAGTCCGGAAAATCTCGAGCTGTGGTTCAGTTCGGACCACACGAGCACAACGTGCCTAATGTATGGAGCCCTGTTTTCCCTAATGTTCGCGAATTTCAAGAATGAATCAAAAAGAAGGGTTTTTCAACTACTTGAAATGGGCACTTCGTGCGATACTAGAACAAATGCTCGATTTTCAGCGTTTTCAAACAGGATTTCCAGCGCTCTGAGTGGCTCCACGAGCTCTATAAGAAAGCCTTGTACAGTACATCTTGTGCCTTCAAGCAATTCAGGGGAAAACAGTGGCATTTTCAGGCTGGTTGTTGTTGTTGTTATTGTGCCAACTTCAAGACCATTTCGAAGCAAATTTCACATGTTTTTCATATTTAGAAAATTCGGTCAAAGTTACACCATTCGAATCCCCATGAAAAATGCTATCTATTCATATGAAAATCACCTCGTGGAACTTTCTACAACCTTTCGCAGTTTTTCCCGGCTATCTGCCCTGTCAGCGGTCAATCGACCTCCTAAGTAATTATCCCACCAAAGTGTCAGGGCATTGATCAGTCTCTGTATTGATCAGTCTCAGTAATTTCTTCTACCAACGTGGTTCACTGTTTCGCGGAAGGTTCGTAAGGCATTGTTCACACTCTGCGGTCCAGCGTTTCTCTGAAACGCGGCGGTTCGGCGAAAAGCTTTCGATACATATCGACTGGCGGTTGGGCGAAAGGGTTTTGGTACGTATCGACGGGCGTTTCGCCAAACCGCGACGTTTTTCGCCTTCGACAAAACGCTAGCTCCATCGCGGTGGCGTTTTTCGCCAGCGAAATCGATACACATCTACTGCTTTTCGCCCAACCGCCCAACCGCGGCGGTTGGACGGTTGGGCGGTTGGGCGATTCTCCGATCGATGACTATTTATTGCTTTTCTCCCAACCGCCGTTTCGTCAGGGCCTGGAGACTGTGAACAATGCCTAAGGACTGCTGTTCTAGAAAACTTTTCTCTTATTTCAAATTTGGGTTTTCATCAAAATTTCGAAAATTTTGTACTTTGATTACAAACTCCTCCACCATTGATTAATAATTGTTTTCTTGTAACTCTCCATGATCCAACAGGTCATGAAGAGTTACTAAGAATCGTTCAACTGAATTCTTGTACTTGAAGACAATCGCATGGTTTCACGATGTGCAGGAATATTAACTGTTCAACAGCTTTGGATTTCCGGGAATCGCATAGTTCTGGGTTCACAAGTTATTCTGGGTACCTACTATTTTCATACCATACACAAATACAATGTAATAGTTGCTTTCTCCATCGTTATCGTTTGCACGAAGGCCTCCATCCGAGCTGCCGACCTCGGCGGTACCTGCGCTTATTACCTTAGGACCTTTTTCGCACATCGTCAACTGATTACGAGCCGAATGTGCTTGAGATTTTACAACTTGTTTGAATGGAGTGGGTCCCATTACGAGGCTCAAATAAACTATTCTACAAAATGTTCGCCATGATTCTATTCGAAGTTCAGGGTGACAGTTGAGGATTTTTGAGCTCTACACGGCCAGAGCCTTATAGCGGAATCAATTGCTTCAGTAAGTGGAGCCTAGAAAAATCTGCCGTATCGTTAGTTCTTATTAACGCAAGGTTTTTCAAGGAAAACGGACATTTTTGAAATTTAGATGAAAATTCAAATTTCAACTAAGAGAAACATTTTCTAAACGGCAGTTCTCATGGACCCCCTTAACCTCAAATAGTGAACAGAAGAGACCATGCTGGCTTATGAAATTATTAAGACTGATCAATGACCTGATACTTTGGTGGGATAATTACCCTCGTCATCCGGGCAGTTGATTAGGGCGGTCGTCAACGGGCCGCAGCGCGTGCCAGGAACTATTTGCTTTTTCCAGGCTAATTTAGTCATTTTTTCCAACTTTTCACTGTTTTGGCTACTTTTTCCCAGATTAGCAGCTCCTTATCTTCACAAGGTGGAAAAAAATGACTAAATTAG
>MU915658.1:5531-16374 GCA_036418165.1 Cooperia oncophora
GCCTGGTGGCCTATGTATACTGCTTATCCCTGAGACGGGGTAGGCGTGGCATTCGAACATGGCACAGAACTGGTTACTCGTGGGATATTTCAATTTGAGACAACCGCCATCTTGTTCTTTGTTGGACAGAGACGTGACCACATTTGGGTCAAAATGAAAATATCTCTCCAAAAGCATAGCCACCACGACGTTTAGTTGAAGTACGCAGCCACGCCTACCTCATCTCAGGGATTTCGAGGTAAGTGAGGCGACCCTACAGGCAAGTATACCCAGGGCCGAGAGAGGTGTGAAGTGAGCATCTTTTAAGAACCACACACTCCAGCTAAAGGTGCTCACCCTACTTCGCGTTATCCACTAGGCTATCCGACCACCGATGAGTCGTGCAGCTCCAAACGTTGAAGAAACCATTCTAAGAAATCACTCACTCCTAAGTACGTGACTCAAGTAAAACCCCTTTGCGGAACTTTTTCACCTCCTCCTCGGTAGCAGGGCCTTGCGTTCAGCAACCGGTCAAAGTTGCACGTGCCAGCGAAAATGAAGCCCTTTTTCGTGATCCTTGTGCAGGGCCCAACGAAATGCAAAAAAGCGTTCTGAAAAAGCGGAGCAGGCTCTGAACGATTTCCCTTGTCAGTGATGACTACCGCCTCTTGCCCCGCCTGTTTCTTTGGGAAAAGTTAGGAAATATATCGGAAAATTGGGTATGTGATAGGAATTCGGAAAAATGCAGGAAGATGTTAAGATGGTAGGAAGGATGGGGAAGTGGGAGAGGGTCGTACCAAAAGAGAGAGTCCAGGGGGTAGGTACGGTACTGACAGCTGTAGCTCACGGAGGCAAGCGAGCGTGACGCACATAGGTGCAGCTGCGCGGTTTGACACAGTACGGTACTGACAGCTGTAGCTTACGGAGGCAAGCGAGCGTGAACGCACATGGTGCAGCTGCGCGCAATGGGTTAATGTAGGTATTCATTGGCTCAGACCAGTAAACAATCAAGTAATCCGCGGATGTTCCGTGGGAAATTCTATCTGCGCAGATACAATTCTGCTGCGTATAATAGAGAAAATTCGGTGGAAATCAAAAAATTGCATATTTTTTCCCTTCAGAATAGTCCATGTTCGAGTTTCTTGCAATCTTGGCATGATGTATATCGTTCTTGTATTTCTTCTAGCCGTTCTTGTATTTCTTCTAGCTCAAGCATGGAGACTTCACGCTTGAGCCTCTACAGGGTGGTCCCCGCGTCACGCGGCCGAGATCAAGGCTCTGACGAAGGCGAAGACGCCGAAACGTAGGCTTTAATAAAGTTGCTCAATCTTGGAAAGGCTAGAACAACACCAGAACGATATACATGTTTCCTTCCAAGTTTCTTTTACTACTGTAAAAAATCTGTAGCCGAATTCTGGAAAAATCAATTTAGGAAGGAACACAAAAAAATTCAAACTCAGCAAACAATAGCCACAAACGATGTAGTGAGAATGTTACAGAAGGTGAAATTGAAATGGAATTCACTGCTATGTGACCTTCACTGCCGGTTTTTGGACAATGAGCAGTTTGTGAAGCCCAGCGAAATGTCGTCTAAGAACTGCGCTCGAGAAAATAAACGTGCTCGTTTGCAAACAAGGACCAACAGACGAGTGATCGCTGAAGAGGAGAGGTGAGGTGCTCAGGGAGGTGGCGCTTTCACCCTCTTTGTGCGCCGAGCAGAACTGGACATCACGGTAGCACAGCAAGAACGAAAACTAATGAAAGAAAGCAAGAAACAATCTATTCTTGACATTGTTTGCTGCAGGTTTCGCTCAAGGCGCTTTCTTGAAAGAGCGTACTTCTGCATTTACCAATCGTAAGAGGCTTAAACAGACGGAAGGATATGCAGCTGGATATCATTGTCTTCCTGATTGTGAGCATGACTGTTCGCAGGACCTACATCACATTTACTTGGTGGGTGGAATGAGAGCATAAAATAAATGTTTTCCCGGTGACCTGTGAGTGACCCGCCGGTTGATAGGACAGAATGAAAATCAGGGGAGAATCAGCTATTCATTTGTGTGGCGCAACTCAGAGGCATTGAAAAACTGACGTTGCTTCTTCTTTTGCTGCCAAAACTTATAGCGATGAAGGGTAGAGCAGTTTTCTCATAAGATGAGCCTCGCATTGACTGTGGCTAAGGATGGTGGTGAAATTTGAATGCGTGTTCAGTCAAATATAGGACCTGTAAAAACCGCTGATGTTTGAGTCAACATTTGCAATGTGCCCCTTACCCCTTGGAGTTTGCATTATCGGGTAACGGAAGATTTTGGGCTGAACCCAACGATTTGCACTTTGACCCACGTATTATGCGCGTCAGACCAGGGTGTCGCAGTGGAAGGTGGCGTCCCTTCGCACACACGGTTCGCAGGTTTACCTTGGATCAGCTTCTGCCTGGACTCACCTTTTCATCCCCAGAGGTCCGTTAGTTGATATCAGACCAGTTGGGAAGGATAACTTCGCTGCCTCAACACATTCGAGTGTTTTGTGGCTTATTTTTTACAATTTTTTCTTCGTATTGGTGCGTTAATTGTGTAAATGTATGCTAGTAGAATACAATCAGTCGCAAGCAGGGCACATCATTTGGTTTGGGAATTTTAGTCGAACTCATACACCCCCCCACCCCAGCGCCTCTGTCCTTCCCCAATCGAATCGAGCGGGTGAGGCATATATAAGTAGCGTGAAACAAGGGAAATCACCACAAAGTCAACCGTGCCACTCCATCAACGCCAAAACTGTTAATACGACGCCTCTCCCTCCCAAAAGGATCAAGATACTGACCCTTCCCCCCTCCTTTTACAACGTCCATGAAGCGAGAAAAATCAACTATCAAAATAAATTTTTCTCAGCCCAAATACGACCCCCCTCCTGGCGACCAAATACGACCCCCTATTGGGGATTCCCCAACAATGATGTGCCCTGGTCGCAAGAAGAACAAAAAAATATGCGCGCGTGTTCTCGCAATACTGGACGAATGACCGAAAACATGGGTTTCCGCGTGTACTCCTGGGAGTACACGCCGCCTCGAACGTGTTAAACAGTTCAGTAACCGAGATCGCGGAGAAGCATGGCACTTATCATTTAGGTGGAGCCTAAAGAGGTTGCCAACTTGCTGGTGGCTACGTTCGGCTGAGGCTCAAGACGCTGAGTAAAGGGCCGTCATTCTGTGCTGGTGGCCGACCTATACATTGCCTACTTCCGAGTTGAATAAGTCCAGCCTGGAAGCGCTGATGCAAAAGGAACTCTCTGCTATGGCAAGCGATATCCTTCCTTAAGCTGGATAGGTCGAAAAGTACCTCGATCTCTGAGGGGCTTCCAAGCTTTGAAAACTTCCTTAAAGTCATTATATACGCCATTTGCAAGAACGGCCGCGGCCGGACAATTCTCCCTAACGCAGATGACAAAACATTCAAAATCTCTTTTGGTCTTTTCTAGAACAATTCAATCAAAGTGTCGCAGGACTTTCCGTCCAACCTAATAGCATTGCAACCACTCGGGGGCGGCGGGTGAACACCTTAAGAGCGGCAGGGTACATCATTGGTTTGGGGATTTTAGTCGAGTCCGTACGACCCCCCCCCTTCCAGGGTTCTGTTGTTTTTTTGCGTTTTCTTCCAACACCTACGTGGAAGAAAACAAGTGCTAAGCTAAAAATTCCTTCTGGCTTCTGACACCTTCCAGCAGTGAACATCACTCAGCCGAAGAATTTCTGTACCAACTGAATGTCCATTAACTTTCTGTCGTACACAAAACAAAAGGATCCCAGCAAAATCACCGACTACATTTACAGAAATTCAGTTCTGATGAACTCCGGTGTTCTAATACATGAGATACTCCAATTAAGATGAAAAACCATAAGGCGCTGACTCAATACAGGTGGAATTCAAAAATTATAGCACGATTTTCCATCTATTTTCTACGAATGTGTGTTACGTGAGCAAGTTAGGTACTTCACGCTTCTTCGAAAACTCTGGTAGAAGAGAATAGTCTCTGGTTGATCTACCGCAAGGATGCCGTGCTCACACTACAGATTGTTGTGTTCAAAATCCGCGCGGCGCTGGGAAGAGCCTGGCTAAGCCAATGTCAATTTGAATACCGAATACGCAACTCCGCGTACCGCGCTTTTCGTTGCGTTGGGGCGCGTTTTTTAGACCCCCTTAAGTAAACCAACTTGTCTTTGAAGGGTTATAACTTTCTTTAATGCAGACCGTTAGGAAAGACGAAAACGCAGTCGTGTAAAAAAAGATTTGAGCTTCCCGAAAAGTACTGAAATGTTTATAAGGTTGTGAAGTCCAAAGAGAAATCGGCAATTGGCGATGGTGGATTTCGAAATTGAATGCAAAAAGACAAGACTGTCCTGGTTTGAACGAATATAATTTCTAAAACTTAATTGTTTGCAAATATGGACCCAGCGTCGAATATTAATATTAATTAACACATGATATAATTTGGAAGTTCAGTTGATGAATAGTTTTGTACTATTTTTTTTACACAACCGGGTTCTCTACTAAGCGAGTTCCGCTACACAGGACCAGCTTACTGACACCTTTGCGCTGCTCGTTACTGAGTGAGGACCTAATACGCCCCCCCCCCGCTTCTCCCAGCGGCCAATACGCGACCCCTCTGTTTGCGAATCCCCGACAACCGATGTGCCCTGTCCCTTCGACATGTCTTTTGTAAGTCTGATCTAACGCATATTCAAGTCCGCCTCTCATGTCAATGTGTACAAAGCAGGGTGGCTTTCATGTCACGAATTATACGCAGGAAGAACATCAAGGTCACTCCGCAAGAGAATGGAGGATCACATGAGAGTAATTATCCACAGAGCTATTCAGAGGGCCCATGTCGAGACTTCGCACACCACGGCACGCTCGAAAAACTGCCGGGATTCCTAATCTCCTGAAGTTTAGAACTGTGGTAGAGTGCGACTAAAAGAAAGATGAAGGGAGCACTGCAAGACAGCAGCAAAACACCCAGTCCTAGCAAAGAGAGAGGAAAACGCAATGAATTGGATAAACATTGGTGAGACGCACAGTGAAGACAGACGTGGCCATCTCTAGAAAACCCTCTCGGTCACCCTTATAAACGATCACAATTCTTCCACTTTTTATTGCTGTCGATTACTGCTACGTAGTAAGGCTTGACGGAGCTTTGTCTGCATTCAGGGCACATCATTGGTTGGGGATTTTAGTCGACTCTATACGACCCCCCCAGCTTTTTGGGGGTTGGTACGATCCGCCCCCCCCCAGCCCTGCCCTTCCCTCATCAAATCGAGCCGTCGAGCGGGGGGGGCATATAGTACGTGAAACAGGAAAATCACCAAAAGTCAACCGCCACTCCCACAACGCCAAAACGTAAATACGACCCCCTCCCAAAAATGATATGCGAGAATATATCAACTTCAAAATAAATTTTCTCAGCCCAATACGAACCCCCCTCCCGCGACCAAATATGACCCCTCCTTATTGGGAGGGATTCCCCAAAAACGATGTTCCTTTCTGCATTCCTCTTCTATCCTAGTGTGTTGCTGACCTGTATGTCTCTAATTAATGGTGTAGACATTGTAAAGGTACTCGCTGTTGAGGTGACTGAAGGAAGAGTTTGTACCCGAGTTGTCAAATATAAACATTCAAAGGGAAAAAAGAACTTCGTATTTCTGATTCAACCTGGAAGGCTAAGATGTCTACTGGTTTTTTGCTACTGCACATGAATCACCAGACATGGACGCGTATGACCTCATGTTACGCTTTTGCGCTCCATCCGACGTAATTCGCAAGACCAGAGCAAACATAATAAGAAGAGAAATTAGGTCTATTCTTCTCGTCTCTCTTTCTACGTTAACAACGGTCAGGTGTGCAAGCAAGCGCGCTGGTGACGACAGCAACTAAGCGTTAAAATGACCTCCAGTTTCGTTAGCGCTAATGCTTGAGTCTTGGACACGTTGACGACGAGATATTAGGTTGTCCGGAAAGTTCTCAGCGTTTTGGGTGTTTCACTTTAAACGATCGTAACTTTTTTAATACTCATCGGATTTAATCGAAATAGGCACCATTCGAATCAGCACACTTGCCAATGTGACAGCAGTCGAGAAATCCCATCAAAGTAAAAAACTGGGTGGTCGAAAATTCACGAAATCCACTAAGGCTTTTTTGCCTGGTCCTGATTGATGAAGTATTTTCCAGCAAGGGAGTTCTGAAAATGTTAGAAAAGGTGATAGTCGGTTGGCGAAAGGTCTGAAGAATATGGCGGTTGAGGTTAGAACTTGAACAATCCCTCATTCGTTCAATTTATGGATAGTGATTTGTGAAACGTGTGGGCGGGCGTTGTCATGCAAAGGAATCGGACCCTTTCTTTTGATAAGTGTTGGCTGCATCTGACAATTTTCGGTACATTTCGTCGATTTCTTCACAGTAGGGTTCTGCTGTGATGGTTTGGCCTGGTGATAAAAAGTTATAGTGGATCACACCAGCCGATGACCACCAAGCCGTGACCAGAATCTTTTTTTCGTGAGGGTTCGGCTTTGAAAATTACCTCGGTGGTTCGTCGAAATCCAACCACTGTCCGGAACGTCTCCTGTTATCATACATGACCCATTTTTCATCACAGGTGACAATTCGGCCCAAAAACAGGTCGTTTCTGCTGCGCAAAAGCAATGCAGAAGGAACCTCGAGACGTGCCGATTCCTGCCGGTCACTCCGATTGTGGGGCACCCAATTGTCGAGTTTTTCACCTTCCCAATGCGTTCCAGACCATCTGCAACAGTGGATTTGCCAAGGCCTAGCTCTTCTGCTATCTCTCGAACTGTTTGGGATGGGTCAGCCTCCAAAATCCCCCTAAAATCCTCGTCAGATATTGCTTTAGGTCGACCGCTATGAGGTTCATCTTCAAGGCTGAAATCTCCAGAACGAAATTTGTTGAGCCATTGCCGCACAGTGCTTTCTCTAGCACTATTGGGCCCACACCTGGTTAATTTGTTGAGCTGTTTCGATTGCGGATTGCCCCAATTTATAGTCGAAGAAAAAAAAATCGTCCGAAGTGCTCTTTTCACATGCTTGAAAAAATCTTGAAAAAAGGGGGTTTATCAAGCAATGGTGAAACGGCAATTATACCATCAGATAGCGCAAGAAATTCTCTACAGGATGTGCTACTGAGAAGCAAGGCAGAATGAGTTTTTAATCAGCAGTGAATGTACAAAAAGGTGCACAAAACGCTGAGAACTTTCCGGACAACCTAATATTTTTTTCATGACTTGCAAGTGGGACGACACATCTTTTTCCTCGATGAGACTTAGTAAGTTTCGAACAAATGAATGACTACGATCAAGGTGTATCAAGAAATGAGAGAGACGAGGATACAAATCTTGAATCTTTGGAGCAGTTTAGCTTCTATTGCCCCAGTGTTCCGAAATCCAGTAAGTTTTATCAGTAAATTTTTCGTTCAACATTGACGGACATCATCGGCTACGTGTAGTCTGATATCCATGTTTAGGTGGTCGAACTAGCCTAGGATACATGTTTTCAGCAAATTCGATGACTTAGGGCAACTTAGCGCCTGCACCTGTGGCGCGAGCGCCAAGCGATTTGTGGCAAGCGATGGATATTTTGTTCACCGGGGTTCAACTTACACCTCTTGGCACGACAAGTTTCAGCGAGATTGGTGAGGGAAATCGGTGACTGTGGCGCGGGTCCCAGGCAGTTGTGCCAAGCGACTGTGATTTTCGTTTCAGAGGAACGAGCTACCTCTAGAGACACGCCTCCAACGAACTTGGCTATTCAACAATCTTTATCATTAAACAATTTATCGAGGCAGACAACACTGTCTGCCATCGTCGTCAACGTGTGAAAGGTTGACCCTTCGGTAACGCTTTTCATCAATTCGATGGGTGTTCAAAGGTAGGTACTGTTGAAGTGGTTATCCCCCTTTTTATAGATTCACAGAGCATGCAGAAATTCAAGATAGGATCCGATAGTTCTAAACTACTGTCAACCCTGCTCCCACCAGAGTCAACAATACTTGTCTTATTTAGGGGAAGCCCCTGAATTTTCTTCATGACTATGCAGTCGATGTGGATACCTTTTCTTTGGGATCACAAACAGATTTGTTTTCTGCTGACAAGCGAAGGTAAACAGCCCGATCATTTGCGACCAGAGTACACTGCCGTACGCGTTTTGAGCTGCTGAGCTCGAATCTTCATGCAATTACAGAGGATTCCCCTCTGTTGCAGCATCCTTCAGTCTTCTACAAAAGCAGTCCTTCAGTTTTCACAGGAAGAGTTGTGAAAAAAAAACATGCTTCCAGGAGGCTGGTGGCATAGTGAATACAGCACGCACTGCGGGAAGTCCCGGCTTGGATCTTACAATAGACACCGTTCAGGTCGTGGCGCGTTTCTTGAAAACGGTTTTTGCATATTGTAGGGGCACAGACGAGGATCAGAAAATTGAGGTTTTATTTGCGCTCCTGGGCCAAAAAAGGGCCGGGTCAAGAGTGGGATGGGTAGAGCGTGGATTAAGATGTACGAAACACACATGAACTAAGCTGTGCCCCGCCCACTGAGGGCGGGGCGTGCGCACAGTTGTGAGGTACTTATTTCAATAATCCATAATTCGGTTCCAGAAGAGCCTCGAGAAAGGATAATGTAGCAAACGATGGGCAATTAGTTTCCGGACGAAATGAGAGAGGCACACCCACTATGGGCGGGGCGTGCTGCGGGTGGGCAGTGCTTGCTATACAACACTTCAAAATTCGTAATTTGGTTCCATAAGAGCCCGAAGAGCGGAAATAGTGGGAAACGATAGGGAATGAGTGGGTGGACGGTTGAGGAGGCACATCCTGTGGACGGAGCTCAATCAGAATTCGTAGTCCAGTCCAAAACGAGGCCACCCGAGAGCGGGAAAAGTGGGTAACGATAGGAAACTGAATGCAAACGTTACTGCAGTGGACAAGGTTGACGAGACTTTGGTCGAAATACTATATACTTCCTCAACGAATTGGCGAACTAGCACTTCTTCTACATAGCTTCGTTCTGATAATCTAGAAGATTTTCGTACCGACGCTGAAACAGATGATGGGAAGCAGTCGCAAGCACGAACATTACTGCTGTTAATGGCTTTTATTTCAAACAAACCAACCGTGTTCTAGCTAGGAATCCGCAGAGAGGTGGAATATAGAAAAGTTAGACGAGCTCCTCCCTACTGGGGGAGGGGTACACACGGTGAACGAAACGGTAAAATATGGAAATTTTCAAAAAAACATATTTTTGAGCAATATGGCCTTCGAGTCGCTCGATCCGACTGGTCACATATGAAAGCGAGACGAAACATGAGAAATAAAATGCAGATGCTTCGCAACCCGTAAGAGAGTCGAACCATCAACGACCACACAGAGCTGTCCGATTGAGAAACCTCCACGAAATCCACTAGGCCAACCGATCGTTGGTGCTGCTCACCGCTTCGATCGCTGAAGAAACCATTTCAAGGAGCCGTTCACTCTTAAGCATGTGACCCAAGCTGGGCCCTCGTTTGCGACGATATCTCACTTCGATTTCAATATAGTCCCTTTATAATAACGCTCCCACTCTTCAGCAACTGACCAAGGTTACAAGCGATTTGCAGCGCATAGAGGCCCAAAACGAAGCACTTTCCATAAATTTCTTTTAACTCCTTTTTCAGCTTTTCCTGGAAAGCGCGCAGCGGGAATGAAGCTCCATATTCAGGTCCTTGCATGAGCCCCTACAATATGCAAGGAACCGTTTTCAGAAATTTTTATTGATTTTTAGTTTTAGTAGATTTTTAGTTTGCTATTTTTAGTTTTCTTCGAGACATTTTGTAAGAATTTGAAAAATACTTCTATTCAGCAATTTTGATGTTTTCTCTACTTTGTTACGTACCTGAAAGAAGGCTGCCCTTGCGATTTAGCTGCCTACAATATAAATAACGATGATCCGCGACTCATGGATCATCTACATTTCCCACCACCACCACTCTTCGCCCTTATTATTGACGAAGTTAAACATCGAATCTCCAGTTTTATTTGAGGTATGACCTGCATGGCTGCTTAGAGAACCCACCAGTTAGACTAGAAATTTATTCAAGGTCTTCGATGGGAACATGACTCCGTGATTATTTTGAGACCTGTGATCAAAACACCTGGACTGTAACTAGTCCAGCCGGTGGATTCTCAACACAGTCATGCGTGCAAATAATACCTCCATGTGACCCTGTGAAATCTGGAACTCAGTAATTTGGCCACGGATAAGTGCGAATAATTGGGAAAGTGCAGAGATCGGTACTTTTGCTGGATTCCTCGTAAGCAGGGCTACTCATTATTTCAATTCCCATATCGGTTAGATCCCTTTCGCAAAAATTATAGCAAATTATCGCTTTTAGGAGAGTGATATTGTGGCGTTTTTTTTTCTAGATTTTATGACGACGATTTTGAGTCGCGCAGGAAACAAGTAATCACTCATAGCTTCCTCTTCTTATATGTGAAATCTTTTCGCAGTGTTATCAGAGAAGTCTCCCACATTAAGCATAGCGAAAAGAGATCTCTTCATGCACGCTATAAAGTTCGAGTAGTTCAGATGAGAAGCAATGCTGCATTTTTAGGTGAAGCATGTTAGGATCTGCATTAAGCCATCCCGCTGGAGTACTATTAGGTCGTTGCAAAAGAAATGCAGGATTTCGTTTTTTTTTTGTATTTAATACTTATTTTATTCCAATAAAATGTAAGTGTTATATATCATTCGAAAGCTTATCTAATGCTCTTTCTAAATGATACTTCAAGATTGGTTGTAATTCTTTTTAGAGGCCACAAAATCGTTGAAGCGTTC
>MU915659.1:3023-14932 GCA_036418165.1 Cooperia oncophora
GTGCACGTGATCATTTGGAATTTTCCTCTCCCTTCGAAAGCAGGTAGAATTCCACAGAGGTAGCGACTGCACCATTTTCGCTGCGTAAAAGCGAGCGAGGAGGGCGGAGATACTGTCGTCCTTTCATCGGCCCTACCTACTTTCATCCCACCCTACTCGATCAGAGTATCAGAAGACCTGCCAAAGGACAAAGGCAGGGACATTAGCGGACACGGAATTATCTGTGGTCCATAGTTGCGGTGACCATATCGCCCACCACATCATTCGCCAGGTGATCTCGTCCGATCACACCCTTTGATCGCCCACTGCTCGTGCAACAGCGCTTGATACGGGATTTTATTCGGAACATTTCCATGCAATTTCTTACTTTTTTCTTCAACATACTGGCAATGCTGTATGAGCTTCGCTACCCCTAATATCTGGTCCCGGGCATTGCCTTAAATGTGCCACTTCAAAAAAAAATGCAGCTTGCCCACTGAACACCCAGATCCTTTTATACAGCAGAACAATTCGAAAACTTTCCAATGGGAATCACACTATTTATTGGCTGTCAGAGTATCCTTTACCATTATCCCGTTGATTGTGTGCGTGCACATGTGGGTGCGTGCACGGGGACAAAAATTCATAGCTTTGAACGCCCACGGCGTGGCAAAATAGGTGCTGCACATGGGGTGACGAACGCAGCACTTGCACCAGGACTCAATCCACTTATGAAGAAGTACAGCGGCGTGTCGACTTCCTCAACCATTTCTGCTTCTTTTTCTTCCAAACTCTTTTTGAGTCTGTGTCTGTATTGTCAAGCAGCTAAGTGAAGGGCGGAGCGTTAGTTTTGCCGGCGTGAAGCGTTACATCCCAGCCGCGGCGAAACAGCCGTGACAAGCGGCGGATGTGACTAGCGCGCTCACGTAGCAGTGCTGCCGACTCTCTCGACTTTCACTGCGTCTGCGCCTCTCAATACTTCGAGCTCCTTCTTTGCTACGTCTATCCACTAAACTGGCTAGGAAGTGCTTTGGTAAGTCGCGTGATGCCACAACTGGGAAGTATGTAGCGCCACACCCTGCTTCCCATTCGCGGCATTGTAGTGCGAGTCGACTTGGGAGAGACGATGGACGAGCAGTGCAGCCGCCATGCTGAGTAGATTCGATCGTTTCTATATGCTGTATACCTCACCCACCTTGCAACACCCATTTCGCCGCACTCGCCGCGACTGTGACGTAACGCCCCACACACGCTAGGAAATCACTGCGAAGCATAATCATACTCCCACCCATGAATCTCACAAAATCCTGTCTTACACGAAATTTTCTCTTACACAGAATTTTTCAAAAATGACTCCGTACAGAAAATGTGGTAATTACCAATACCAATTCGCATGCCAACACCAAACTCTAGCTTGAAAAAACAATTTTTTTTCGTCAATTTTTTCAAAAATGGTCGTTCTGACAACGCAGCAAAAGTATAGTTCCACCGAACAAATCGAATATACCAATAACAAGTGTACAATAAAATGAATAAATTTTGATCCAGTAATCTACTGGAACTCTATTTCTCTAACTAAGTTGGAAAATACGGTTGCCCATGTTCGATTAGAGATTTTAAGAGGCTTTCGGCGTGCATTACTCATGATCATACGCACCATGAAGCCCCACATCCTCGATTGGGTTTTAGTCGGGGCTACTCGCTGGCCAGGGCAAAAGAGCGGTTTGGTGACGACTGAACCACGCTCGAGTGCTTCGACTGTCATGAACTGGTGCATTATCCTGCATGAAAACGGACTTTCTTGCTGATTTCTACGCCAGAAAGCAAGGAGACGTTGTCGCATGACTTTTAGATGACGGAAGAAATCATTTCTTTTTTCATACGGAGCGCAGTTTCAGACGTTCCATTCATGCGATGGCAGCCCAGACCATGAGACCACTTCCGCCCAGGAAATGAAACTTGTCTTTCCTCAGGTCGTGCCAGCGGAATCGGTTTTTGTCGGAATCGTCGCAGTTGGATTTTTCTCATCAGAAAACACGACCGCGAAAAAAAAACTGAAAAAACAACACAGACAAGCAGTAGGGCACCGCAGCCAAAAGCTAACCTCACTCCATTGGGTTCGGCAACATCTTCGAGCAAAGCCAATTAGGTTTTCGCGATGGTTTTTCGTTAGAAACAGTGCCGTAACTCATATTCCCCTATGGGTGAACTTGGGAGTTTTCCAAGACACGCCTAACAGTATCCTCCGAGACATTAACCTGCGAAGATGACTTGATTTCCCGACACGACACTGCAGAGTTGGATGCTTTCCTAAGGATACGGCGGTTATTCCGATCGGCAGCAAAGAAGGATGTCCAGAGCTCTTCTCAGCTCAATATCCTGTAGGTCCCTTGGAAAAAATTGTTGATAGCATGATGAGTGCGGCCCGCATCCCGCGCCATTCGACGATTCACCAGTTTTTGAGTCTTCTTTGCGATAATCTGTCCTTTTTCGAGGTCCATTAATGAAGTTCCACTTGCCATAGCCTAGAAGAGGCAAGAAGTCATAATGATGAGAAGTTTCACCGAACAAAAATGAGATGCAGCCGGAAAATATGCGGTGGAACTATACTTTTGCTTCGTTGTCAGAACGACCATTTTTGAAAAAAATTGACGAAAAAAAATGTTTTTTTGAAGCTAGAGTTCGGTGTCTGGGCACGCAATGGTATTGTAATTACCACATTTCCTGTATGGGGCATTGAAACAGTCGTTGTAAGAAGGGATTTTGGAATTTCATGGTGGGACTAAAGATTATGTCGCAGTGTACTTGTATGCCGATGATGTCGCTGATCTTGGAATAACGCTTACCACACGAACGTCCCACATAGTCCATGCCTTTGAGCGTTTACCTTATGGTACAAATTACGTAGGCTCTACCTTGATACTTCCGTATCAACTTATAGAGTTGTACGTACAAGTTCTCGCAGTCTTTTTGCAGCTCTTCCGTTTTTCGACCTTAATGGCAATCTTCCGAGGAAAACTCATCAGCAATATAGAAACTGAGGGTCGTACTTTTGATCGAGTCGTAAAGACTTTGATCAACTCGAGTTTCCATATTTCGACCCATCATTGTGGAACTAAGCAGTGCTCCGATTCCTCCTGATGGAGGAGGGCATGGTGATGTTTCTTCAAGAAGGTGTATAATCCTGAATGGACTTTTGTATTGGGGTTATCAGTAGTCACTGATTCAACCAGTAAAGTAAAGTAGTAGGTCGTAGAGTGAAAAACAGAAAAAAATAGGAATCCTCCCAAAAAACATCTTCGCTCAAGCCAGTCCCTCAATGAGGAAAAGCAGCGCGCCCCAATTGGCATAGTGGGAGTCCAGCGTAAATGAAGTGTAGTAGAGGGGTAGACGGGAGGGAGCGTTTTTAAAGGTAAGAGGTGCTTCTTCGAAACTCTAGGGAACATTGTGCCACTTAGAGTAGTCGAGATAATGAAGCTCAGGGAACCGTCGTTATTCCAATACAGCACTATCAAACAACAGTACAGTAACGCGTATACTGCGCTGAGCAGTTAGATTTCATGGAGGAATTCTAGTTTACGCGAACATCCAGAAGGTCCCTAATAATCATACCTGACGACGTAGTCATTTGATTCCTCGGAGCCTTCCTGATTTGGCAAATCTAGTAGCTTCCAGTACTGCTTTTCCATAATGACAACCTTAACGGAATGCGGTTGACATGACTTGAACGTATTGCATTCATGATGAAATAAAAAGTGTGTAGATACAGTTGATGTCGTCTCAGCCAGTCAGGGCGGTGTCAAGAGGCAACGAATGGCCCATCCGCGGTGTTTTCAGTGGTGGTTCTTTTCTTTCTGATCGCCAACCGATCGCTATTGGTAGAAAGTCAGTCTGAGACAACTCACTCCCCTCTTCTTGACATCGCCTCGACTGGTTGTGACGATATCAGCCACAAATGTCTCCTAATAAATGTTGCGGTAAGTTCGCAGTTGCCCGCAACTGCTATCTGATAGATTGAACTAAAATATTACCATAGATTGTTATATGTTGTAAGGTGCACTTTTTATTTTGAAATTTTTCATATCGCACATTCAACCGGGTCCTTTTGGTACTATTCGTCTTCACCGTTTTCGCTAAAATACCATGAAGCACCAAATACAACTGAATTCTTATCCCAAGGGTTACGTTGACAACTTGAGCACTTTTACCATACTTACTTCGCGCGAAGAAATTTGGCCCATGTGATAGGGCACCGCCATCGAAACTGGCCTGCGACGCTAGGGCGGCTTGTGGGACGGAGCGTGAGCCATAGCGCGTCATCGCTTCAGCCTTGGTTTGCCATTACTCCTGTTGAGAGGCCGATTTATAGTAACCAAAACTGGAGGACAGCGAATCCCGACCAAGGTCTACAACGCGCGAAAATCGCCGACTCCAGTTGTGGCAACTGAACGCTATTTCACGGGTTATAGACAAGACGAGGTGATAAATGTTGTATCTATAACAGCAGTAGGCCAAGAAAGGAATGCGGGGTACATAATATAGCGGTTCCGGTCCAACATTGTAAAGTTTCGTATCAGAATCTGTCATCAATATGCTATCGATTTTTTGCCTAGGAAGAATCAGTAATTTCCAAAGAGGCAGGTTTCATAGTCGCATGCTAAAAAATTCACGGACACCTTCAGCGATCACCTGATTTGTGGAAATCCCTTTCTTCTCCAGCTACCCCGGTCCGCAAGCGTAGAGGTTCGGCCCAAATCTGGCAGCTCCACAGCGAGAGCGAAGTGCATCGTAGAAGATAAAACTCTCCTACTGTGATAAGGTGTAGGCAGCAGCTCCCACTACCTATGAAACCCAGGTGAGCAGGTTGCTGTTGTTTCACAAAAAAGGATTAATTTCTGCCCTCACACGTTCTCTCTTCCCGCCCCACCAGTAGTGTCTCACATCTATCTAATATTCGTCCGGGGATCCTGAGGCAAAGAGTACCCAGCTTTCCGACAGGTAACAGAGTGGTTCCTGGTAGCCTGGTGAGTGAGAATCGGAAATCAGTTAATCAATAGTTGCGTCTTACCTAGGCAGGCACGAGCTTTGGGGTAGGGTCCTTTACACATCAAAATCCCATCTAATAAGGTTACGATGCAAGTGGTTGAAGGCACGGTCGATGAGGAGCTCATTCAGGGGTGTTGAAATAAGGAAGAAAACTCAAGTGACTCATCTATAAAGGAAAATGCCGAAGGGAACGTCGGAAATGCTCTGTATAGGACCACCCCAGTCTCGGACAGCTGTGCAGATAAAAGGCCGAAAGATCACGTGTCTGAATGCGGCATCCAGTGCGGTCATTCTTGCCTAATAGCCTTATGTTCCGGCCAACTCAGACTATGAAGAACATCTTCCTTTCATGCTACTTGTGCGTCGCTTACAGCTGAAAGGCGAGCTTTGAAGGCGGAGTCTGGAGGCGGGAGTCACTGGAAGAAGGGAGGTGTCAGTGAGCAACTTTGCGTGATAAGACTCTTTTAACTGTTACAACTTTTCTTCCGCCAATACATAGGGTTGTCAAACCGCGGACCCACACCCACTTTTTTGCATATTTCATCGCGGACCGCTTCTTCGAACATAACATCGAATGCCGAAAATGGACAAAGAAGAAGAAGAAGATAACTCTCCTATATGGTGATGAGGTGTGGCAGCAGTCCCACTCCTATGAACCCAGGGTGACAGGGTTGCTGTTGTTTCACATAGGATTAATTTCTGCTCTATGTGAAACAACAGGCAACGCCTGTTATACATGGCCCACGAGGTGGTGGCCCCAGAATCACAAAGTTAAAAATCCGGTCCAGAAACTTGTATCCGGAAATTAGCCTGCGAGCTTTTACGGACGTGCCTCCAAATGAATCGCATTCGATGGGATTTGGTCAACTGTTGCATTGAGGAGTGTAGTTTTCTGAAGGGCTGCCAAGACGCACGAGGCGTAACCGATGCGCGAATAAGCGCGCCTCACTCTGGGATGGGTCTTACACTGTTGCCCAGCTTTCAGAAGCGGTTAGCGGATGCTGTATAAATCGTTGAAAGAACCAGCTTGCCGTATTCATTGAAGGCTAAAGGGGGAGTAAGAAGCTAGGAGAGGTTGCGGCGAAAGGATCTCGCCTGACGCGTATTTCTCCTTCCGTGCTCTGCGAGCAGCTGAGTTTCATACATCGGTGACGATCAAGATCAGAAGACGTAGAAATGTTGAACGAATTACAAAATCACAGATAAACGTACATCTCTGACGCTTTGCTGTAGCCTCATATATCGCATAATTGGATTGGTGCCTTTCGACTTTAAATATTCATCTTGTAGTTGTTTCAGGGCGTTTTTCAGTTTTCTGAAAAAAAGGCTGGCTTGTCAGCAGTGACAAATGTTGAATGTCAGCGGAGGCGAGAAATGTATCTTCTCTTGGGCTTGGTTTTTCATCGTTGTACTTCAATTCATCTAAGTGAAATATAATCCTTTTCTCTGGGAGACGGCCTCGGGCTGGCTCTCACGGTGAGGCCGTCAAGAAGCCTCTACTGTGATGCGCTGCCGAACGTTCGGTGCAGAGTGCAAGAACAAAAATTGCCACCTTAGTAACAGGCGCCTGGTAATTAGAGCCGGATCTTATTACGGAAGCCATTCATACCCTTGGATCAGCAGACTTTGGGAGAGATCGACTGAAATGAATGAGCTCGATAATATTTATTGCCACAGCTGTTAATATATGTACAGTGGATATCGTCGCAATATCAGTCGGAGCGGTGCTAGGAGGCAAGGAATGAGCTCGTACGCGATGCTTTCTATCACTGGTAGCTTTCTTTCTGCACTGATTGCTACTAGTAGAAAGCACGAGAGGTCATCCCACACCTTTTGACGCCTCCTCGACTGAATACGACGATATCAACTATGCATGTGATATCACTGAAACGCTTTCCCGTTTCAAGCTCCTTGGGTCCGTTCCCTCCGTTGCACACCGCAAATAGGTAAATGCCTGCGCAATGTTCAAGCCAATTAGGCTGCTACCCTATGATGGCGAGTGGTCCCTCGACTGAAAAAGTAATGAGCGACGCGTAGAAAGTGTTTTTTTGACTCAGCCCGTGACGTAAAGGGTAGCAGGGCTACAGCATGGGGGATGCTGCGAAATGTCGCAGTGTGAGTACGATCCCCCCCCCCATATGAATGGTGGTCCCAGGCACGACCCCCCTTAGACTTTTTCGGCCGACGCCGGACCAACGACGCGAGCAAGCATGCAGGATATATCGGCGAAAATGGTTGATCACAAGAAAATAAATACCACCCCCCCCCTTTCCACAGAGTAGAAAACAACTATCAAAATTAAATTTGTCTTACCGAAAGTACGCCCCCCCCCTCCGTCCCCAGAGCCAAAAAAACGCGACCCCCATGGGTTTGACACAACGATGTTGTACCCTGGAAAAGGAAGAATCCCGCGCATCATATCGAAATCTCAGTGTGGCGACTAGCTTGCATACCATATAGGACGACAAGGGTGGAGTAAGCTGGACACGCGTGAAGAACAAAAAAGCCACAAAAAACATGCGTTCCTGCCTCTACGATAGGCCCCCTTTTGATCCCTTTTTGACTGACCCAATTTATCTCTGTCTCCCATTAACTGACGCCATGATACGCACAGCTGTATTCTAACCATATGAACACTACGGACTCATAAAAATGACGATTTTCATGCTTTTTACGTCCAACGATCCTCGTTTCTCCAGCTGAAAGACGGGCTTTGAGGCGGGAGTCTGGAGGCGGGCGGCGGGCAGTCACTGGAAGACAAGGAAGCAAACACTGAACCTACGTGTGCCTATAGCACCCCCTTTGTCCCTTAAAATTTGCCGGCGAAACCGTGGTGCAAGGTTAGTTCGTCGACGGACCTCTCAACCTCCTGGACGGGCATATTATTCAACTTCGGCTACGCTGGGATCGCGGAGCATGACTCTTAAGCGGACGCAGTGTTTTAAGGATTACACTGTAGTTGAAGTCCCTTTTACGATGACGATGAGCAGGTCTGCAGTTGCACATAGTGTACCAGGTTACCATTTGAAAGTACATGATAAGAGCGTCATGAGCTCGTGAACCCGCCTCCAGCTTTAGTCCGGCTCGACTGCAGGCGTACCGAGATAGATAGAATCCACGATGCCTCGTTAGTGACTGCGTTAGTCTTTTGACCAGCGAAGAGCAGATGGCAGGTTACTCGTTTAGTCGCAAGCCGGAAATAAAGTGTCGCCCGAGCCAGAGCTTGTCACTTTACCAAGCCGAAAGATCGCAAGTTAAACGTTAAGATATTTCAAATAACATGTAGCAAAAGCAAGTCAGATAAGGACATAGGGCATCTAAGATTCATATTTTGAGAATTTAGTGTAGCCATCACGCACCGATATGGTTCCAAGATTCGTAACCGTGTTCGGTGTAGTTTGTAAACTGTGTTGATAAGATTGTCCCTACCCGACCCTAAAAAGGAAACCATCAAAATCGAAACAAGTATTGCGATTAGGCATGTCGTCAAGCACATCAAGACAAGCGTATGGCCACACTACTGATAAACTGACAATTGATAGATGTCGAGCTTCCCAATTAGATCTAGCTTTTTTCACGACCCAATTTTTGCCACACGTCTTTGTGACAGAGAAATTGAAATTCGCCCTCATAATCGCGCAAAGATAGGACATCCACAAAAAGAGATTCATCGGTCCAGCATGCAGTTCCTTGAGCTTTCGTGACCGCGCGCTAGCTTCTCTGCTTGTACGACCCTAAATAATTAGCAAGAAAACCCACGTCCGGGTGTTGTGAACTGTGGGCAATCGGAGGAGCCCTCCTTGGCCATCGATAGCAATATGTTGAACATGAGGTCCTGAAAAAATCAAATTTGAGTTTTGCCGGAAACTCTGAATTAGGCGATTATGAGCATGTTTACGCTTGAAGTGGAGTGCCCTTTCAAAGGAGAACGACAACGGAAGTACTTTCTTCGCAAGAATACTAGAATTGTTCCACGAAATAGTCTGCAGGTCTTGAAGGTTTCTCACTTGATACCCTTCTTTTCTTTCTTTCTCTATTTTCCTAAGCTTTTCGTTTTTTTCTCGTTTTTCCATACCTTTCTCACCCCTAACATGAAGAAATGACACCAAGGACAACCACACCAAGGACGAAAATCTGCAGCTAAGCTGTTGTAATTCCCAGTCCGATAGACCTGTACGCGCTGTATTGCGGTATGAGCACTTTCTGCTTAATGTTGGCTTCAGCAGAAAAAGTCATGTGACACTTCAAACGCGACCTCCGAACGCTGGCGTAAAAAAACAGTACTATGTTACTCATGAAATATTTAAGATATTTTCAAGGCACCTCTTAATACTTGATTTCAGCTTTTGCGGTAGATAGAACACTGAGGGGTGTTCAAAGGTACAGGTTAAGTGAAGAAAGAAAAACTTTCCAGAAGACATTGTCTTGCCTCTATCTAAGAGACTACCGCTATTTCGTTGGCCCCTGGGCTCATCAGTAAGGTAAGACGGGGCTTTGAAAGAAGCAGTGCTGTCATCCATTCCTTGAATTTTTGAGACCTTTCCTCCCATAACCCGAGGAAGATGAGTTGACCGAATGGAAGCGCGACCCTCACAATTCCTCATATCAAATGGCAGAAAAGGAAAATCCATATGAGACTCTAACTCTGCTCTGAATATTCCCCAGGTCTCATCAAATAAGCTCCAGGGTCAAATGACAGTATTCTTATGACCGCCTTTTATTTCAAATCTTTTTTTAACTGGCTAACCATACTGCTTTGATACTACTTTAACAATAATCAGAGTTCTCTGTTAGGCAACGGATTGAACTTTCAAAGAACATCTGAGTCCATAGACTAATGACATGATCATTTTACCAAAAAAAGGTGTTCATGAGGAGAAGAGAAAAGGAAGGAGAGATTAAGGAAAAAAGAAAGAAAGAAAGAAAGAAGAAGAAAGAAAGAGAAGAAGAGAAAGAAGAAGAAGAAAGAAAGAAAAAGAAAGAAAGCCTAAGAAGCAAAGTCTAGTTTCAGTTCCGAGTCTACAAAAGGATTGTCTCGAGAGATTCAAACGTGTATTCCATATCACGCCCCAAGAAAGGCAACATGGACGTACGCATAACTGAAAAACAACAAAAAAACCACAACAATATGCGGCTCCTAAGTTTGATGGCCATAATGTCCCGAGTAATGAGCTGCTGTTTTTAGAAAGCAGCTCATTACTCGGGGCATTATGGCCATCACAGGGGGTCACAGGACAGAGGACGATATGAAGTTATTTTTATCGAGCAGAATTATTTAATTTGGCTAGATTTGATGTTATACTTCTGTGCCAACGAGCTTTGTAGGTTTAACTTTATTAACGGCCTAACGTTTCGACCAGATCGTCGTCCTCAGAGGCCAAGTCCACCGCGGCATGAGCGGATCAACGCCGCTCCACTAGTTGTTAGTAACGTACTTACTTTAATTCCTGCTGCTGTAGAGTACATTGTACATGTCAGTACGGTAGAACCCTATGCGACTTAAAATGGACGTCTTGCTCCAATTGGAGATTTACACAGTAGAGTACAGTGAATACGGAAAAATGCCAAGGCAAATGACTATTTTTGATGGACAAACAGTCGAATAGGTATGATGACAGCTGCTACGGCTCTATGTACTCTGTGTGTACAATGACGGTGTAGGTGGACACGCCGCTTTTGTGCGCCAGTTGCCAAAATGTATGTTATAGTCACGTGCACTCAGACACATTATGAGGATATTTTTGAAAGTACTATCCCTTCCACAAATTGAAGACGGCTTCTCCCCCGCCCTCACCCTCACCGGGGAGTCTTCAGAAAAACTGCTAAATGAAGCACACCCCAGAAGGCAACCGGTGAGAATGAGGGCGGGGGAGAAGCGGTGCTGATCAGGTAATCAAAGCTCGTAAGAAAGTCGCAGACCTCGCGATGTTACCTCGGTCCACCATTCTCTATGCATTTCTGCATCTGCTCATGGAGAAACACGAACATCGGCTTGGCAATAAAATCGCGTAGAGTACATACAATGGAGTACACGCTTTTATCTGGACTATGCAGGCTGCATAATACTGGAGACCATGGGCTGTCGGGCAAGTTAGAGAAAAGGCGACGTTTGAAGAGCACTCAAAATAACATCGCTTGGCATCTTCTGGTGAACCTATGTGTGAAAATGGCAGCCAAGCCTGTGGCTGGTCCATTTCGAATATGGAGTGATCTTGAGCAAGGTTGTGCTCCGCCTCCTTCATATATACGTAAAGACAGTTGCAAGTGATGGAAAACGGGTCTGAATATGAACATCTAGTAGTTGCCAGTACCTTCGTCAATGAAGGAAAACACTTAAGAAACCGTCGAAAGGGCCCTAATATTGTCGAGCTAAATTTCATAAGACAAGCCCGAATAAGTCGATCACAACGCCAACGTCACGCAGCATTCGTACGTGAGCACTTGTACCAATCCTGAAGGGTTCACGACCGTCAGTACCTCCCCACCGTCTTTTACACGCACTTTAAGTGCAGTAGTGGTTCACCCTAGGCCGCTTTCAGCCTGCGTCCTTCTCATAAGGACATTAGGACATTCCATCTCTTATTTGATTCCTTCCCAAGGAAAACGTGAATTTGAGGGACCTCGGATTAATCTAAGCTGTTGAACAGTCCACGGGAATTGCACATTTAATGAAATACCGGAATTTTTTCATTTTTTTTTTTTTTAACTGATCGGCGAACTTCGCATCTATGTGACCATATAGCGCAGGTTCACGGAGCCTACGCCGACCTGAATTGCCTACGTTGTCGTGACAATCTGATGAGCTCTATCGCCCGTCGTTTTCTAGCCTCTCTGCCGTACCATTGTCCCAAGTTTTCCCAAATCTACAAGGCTCTCACTTTTCC